>JAKOGI010003624.1:15000-47323 GCA_029747015.1 Carnegiea gigantea | reverse complement strand
TATATATATATATATATATATATATATATATATATATATATATATATATATATATATATATATATATACATATGTGTATGTGTGTGTGTGTGTGTGTATATGTGTGTATGTATGTATGTATGTATGTTTGTATGCATATCCGAATGTGGTGGCCGAATGGGAGACGGATCGTCTCCCAATTGGCTGACTGAATAGAAGAGATCGTTCTTCCTTTCGGTTGACCGAATGGAGGGGAGCCCTCCCTCTCCATTCGGGTGACTAAATGCGGGAGAGGTCCCTTTCCATTCAGCTTGATGGAATGGGGGAGGCTCCTCTTCATTCGGTTTGACCGAATGGGAGAGGAATTTCCTAACCATTCGGTTGAACGAACGGAAGAGGGATCTCCTCCCCATCGGTCTGCTCAAATGGAATAGGAATCGCCTTTCCATTCGGTCGAGCCCCGTCTCATGAGGTCCAACTTCACTTTTCAACACCTTATTTTCCTTTTCCTTTTTGTTTGTGTCGCTAATGGCATCATATCTGTCGCTAGCCATTGGATAAAGGCTGATTCCTCGACCCCGCTTCGTCTTGACCAAATCACATAATTCGCCATGCACGAATCGATGACTCTCTGATTCGGCTTCTTCATGGGCGAATCAGAGAGGATGCCACGGCCGAATACAAAACTCACTTACTTGGCCTCATCGTGGCCAAATCGGAGAGATCGTCATAGCCGAATCGAAGCGGTCATCGTGGTTGAATCAAAGACTCTCAAAGTCAGCGTCATCATGGCTGAATCGGAGAGGTCGCCAAGGCCGAATCAAAGACTCTTTAACTTGGACTTTTCATGGCCGAATGTGAGAGGTTTTCGTGGCGGAATTAAAGACATTCAGATTCAGTTTCCTCGTCGCCGAATCAGAGAGGCCGATGCGATAGAATCGAAGACGTCACCCCAGTCGAATCAAAGGCTCTCCATCTTGGCTTCCTCATTGCCGAATGGGAGAGGTCACCGCTGCTAAATCAGGGAGATCGTCATGCCTGAATCGAAGACTCTCTAACTCAGCCTCGTTGTGGCCGAATCGCAGAGGTTGCCGTGGCTGAATAGGAGGCGTCACCGTGGCCAAATTGAAGACTCTCTGAGCTCGATTCATAATGGGCTAATCAAATCAGAGCAGTCGTTGCGGCCGAATCGGAGAGGTCGTCGAGGCCAAATCGAAGGCTCTCTAACTCAACCTCATCATTGCTGAATGGGAGAGGTCATCGCAGTGGAATCAAAGACCCCTCTACTTGGCTTCATCATGGCCGAATCGGAGAGGTCGCTGCGGTCGAATCGAAGATGTCGCCGTGGTTAAATCGGAGATGTCGCTACAGCCGAATCGAAGATTCTCTGACTTGGTCTCGTCGTGGCCGAATGGGAGAGGTCATCACGAACGAATCAAAGACTTTCTGACTTGACTTCCTTATGGCCGAATCGGAGAGGCTGCTGCGGCCAAATCAAAGATGTCACCGCGGTAGAATTGAAGATTTTCCACTCGGCTTCCATATGGCCAAATCGGAGAGGTCATCATGGCCATGTCGAAGATTTTCTAACTCGACTTCCTTATAGTTGAATTGGAGAGCCCGCCACGGCCCTATCAAAGACGCCACCGCGGCCGAGTCGAAGACTTACTAACTTGAATTCCTGATGGCCGAATGAGGAAACCGTTGCGGCTGAATTGAAGACTTCTGATGCGGCTTCTTCATAGCCAAATTGGAGAGGCCGCTGCTGTCGTATTGAAGACGTCATAGTGGCCGAATCGAAGACTCTGCAACATGGCTTCATCATGGCCAACCCAGATAGGTCACCGTGGCTGAATTGGAGATGTCACCACAACTGAATAAGAGACTCTCTGACTCGGCCTCATTATGGACTAATCAAAGAGGTTGCCATGATCGAATCAGAGACATCATCGTAGCCGAATCAAAGAGACTTTGACTTGGCTTTATCATGGCCAAATTGGAGAGGTCATCGTGGCTGAATTGTAGACTCACTAACTCGGTCGCTGCAGCCGAATCGAAGAGGTCGCTGCAGCCGAATAGGAGATGTCATCGTGGCAGAATCCGATCACCTTCCTCATAGTGGAATCAGAGATGATGCCACAGCCAAATGAAAGAGTTTCTGACTCAGCTTCCTCATGGCCCAATCAAAGAGGCCGTCTCGATCGTATCAGAGATGTCGTTGTGGCCGAATAGAAGACTCTCCAACTTGGCCTCATCATAGCCGAATCAGAGATGTCATCGTGGTCGAATTGAAGACTCTCTGACTCAGCCTTGTCATGGCCTAACCGAAAAGGTTGATGCGGCCAAATTGGCGAAGTCGTCGCGGCCGAATCGAACACTCTATGACTTGTCTTCATCCTGGCCAAATCGGAGAGGTCGTCGTGGCCGAATCAAAGACTCTCTAACTCAGCCTCATCATGGCCAATTCGGAGTGGCTCCCACGGCTAAATCGAAGACTCTCCATCATGGCAGAATGGGAAAAGGCCTACTCTGCTCCTTGTCATGGCCGAATGGAAAAACTAAACAGGTAGCCCCTTATGGCTCATTATTGCCGAATGGAAGAGCCGAGCGGAATACTCATTTTCTCATGGCTTATCATGAGGTCATTCCTCTTACAGCCGGGCTTACAATTGTGCCCCAAGGTTATTCAAAACTACGTAAGTGAAAGAAGATGATGGCAAAGATGGAACTCAAGTTTAATGCCTCTTGTATTGGGGACTCTATTATTTAGACTTTTAGACATTTCTCGAACTTCTTGTTTTCTTTCTTAGCTTACTTTGCATGTTTACTTCATGGGCTTGGTTGTCGACCTAGATGTGTATCTCTATATTTCTTGTTTGTACAATATACTCTTGCGATACTGGGGGTAAAGGTGTAATGGGGGTAAAGGATTAAGTTATATTCGAATGATGAGTCCGAGCATCAACCGACCTAGTTGATTCTTGCATCAGCATATCGTTCAACCAGACCTCTTCTATTTAGTTAAACCGCTTCCTAGAGGGGTATGATAAGTTGACGTCCTATCATTTCCACTGTCTAACATGACATTTATGGGATAAGTCCCGATACCAATGAAACGAGCTGATCATTGCATCATCATATCGTTTAACCAAATTGTCGTGCCTGGTCAGACCCCTCCCTTGAGGGGGTAGGGCTAATTTAGATGCCATACCGATGTCATATCATTCCCATTGCCTACTATGGTATTCATAGGCTAAGTTTGGGCACCAATCGAATGACTTGATCCTTGCATTAGCTTATCATTTAATCAAATTGTCGTGCTTGGGTAGACCCCTCCCTTCAGGGAGTAGGACGAGTTCGGATGCGAGGCCGACGTCCTATTATGCCCATTGCCTACCATGGAATTCATAGGCTAGGTTTGGACACCAGCTGAACGAGCTAATCCTTGTCTCAGCGTATCGCTTAACAAAATCATCGTGCCTGACTAGTCCCATCCCTTGAGGGGGTAGGATAAGTTTGGATGCAAGGTCAATGTCCTATCATTCGTATTGCCTACCATGACATTCATGGTCTAAGTTCAGACCCAATTGATCCTTACATCAGCCTAGTATTTAACCAAGCATTGGGCTTGGTTAGACCCCTCCCTCGAGGGGTAGGACAAGTTCAGATGCAAGGCCAATGTCCTATCATTCCCATTGCCTACCATGGCATTCACACGCTAAGTTTGGACAGCAACCGTGATCATTGCATCAGCGTATCTCACTATACAAGGTTTGTCGTTATGTTTTTATCGTTTCATTACAAGGTTTGTCGTTATGTTTTTATCGTTTCATTGAACCCATTGTTTCACTTTGAGCCCCTATGCCCCTAAACTTGATGACAAACGACTAAAACCAAATTCAAGGAAATGATCATTCATTACTATTCATAGATGACAAAATCGGGTGCCTACTCAACATACGACCGATACGCTAAAGTAAGGAAGGCCTTTCCTTTACGCAAATACACAACTACCTTCTACCCACATCATACGTAGTATCTCCTAAGGTTTCTAGAGTGCCATGTCCTTGGTATCCTTCTTGCTTGAAGGGTTGAGAGGCTAAACATCTAGCAATTCCATCGCTTATCGTTGCATTAAGATCTTTTCTGATCTAAATAGCCTGCTCTGGGTAACCGGGGTCTAAGGGTACGGTGCCATCATGACTTTGATGGCGTTGCCTTGCCATATTTTGGTCTTTGTATAATTTTTCCACCTCTCCATCTTCTAGTTTAAACTAGATGTGTAGGAGGTAAGGTGCCACAATGGCTTTGATGGCATTGAGGGTCGGTCGTCCTAAGATGACATTGTAGCCATAGGGATGTCCAGCACTAAAAAGTTTGTTTCATCTGGTCATGAGTTGTTCTTATTGTTCACTCGGATAGGTGCTCTCAATAAGGGAAAATTTGAAACTTCCTAGCAATAATCTCTTGAGAAAAGCTGGGTATGCCCACCCGTCCTGCAAGTTTACGAATAGGATGGCTTGCCGAATCTTGGCAAGATGAATGCTAGTCTTCTGCTCTCTTTTCCTCGCTATGAAGTGAGTGCTAAACAACTCTGCCAAGTAAAAGAAGAAGGTAATGCTCCCATCGGGGAGTCCATTGAACCACTTCTGCCCGATCCGCTTCAACATGGCTGGGAAGTAACGGCAGCAAGTTTCACTGCCGACATCCTGCACGTACATCTGTGCCTTATAGAAATCCAGATGATCGTCAGAGTCGGTAGTTCCATCAAAGGGATCCATAGTTGGCACCATGACCTTCTCGGGTCTAGGTGCCTCTATAATCGCTCTACTAAGAGGTGTTGAGAAGGAAGAGAAGGATCCTTTCCCCAAGGAGACACTGATCCGAAGCACGGGAGGCCTAGGATTGTGTAACTCAAACACAAAAGGTGATCCACAATGCTTGGATGACAAACCTCGCTTTTGCCCCCTCTTAGCGCTGGCCATTCGGATAGGGGATAAGTGGTACGAGTTACCAAAGTTCCCGTTGGGATCCTTCCCATGAACCTGGCCGGTGAAGAAACTATTCCTTTGGAGCCTCCTCCTGTCGAGTATCAGGGGCGAGAGGACCCCTCTTACTCTTTATCCCATCTGACTCCATAACTTTTGGATGCATAGGAAGTTATGACAGACCGCAAGGGAGCGATGCTATTGTGCGATTTCTTGAGAGTTTGCTTAGCTTAGATGATTCTTCTAGCATCTCTACCTTATAAAGCACTTGTATCTCTTTAGAGGCACCGACTCTAAGTCTGCTGCTATAAAGGGGTGTAACCAGGTGTTAGTTCATATTTGAACCCCTGAATGGGCTTGGGCTGAGGTTCGGTTGCCTTCATCTTTTCGTACATTCCTCGAATCACCACCTCTTGCACTTGCTTTAGCAGCTCCCTTCATCGTTCTGGGGTGATAAATTGCTGAGCGGAAGGGCAGTCCACCAAATTCTCTCTGGAGCCCTGAGCCAAAAAGGTGTCAAGCCCCCTTAGGGTGCCCTCAGCTGGCCCATGGATACCCTTATCTCTGTGTTTCAACACTTGAGATTAAGTGTCAAGCATCTTGTTGACGGTCCCCATAGACAATGCCAATCTATTTCAGAAGAAACTTACTTGATTGGTGGTGACGCCTAGACTTACGTATGGCTAACATATCAATTGATCGGACGAGCTAACGTGTATTCCCTCCGATAACGTGCATGAAGGTCAACCCCATGAGTTTTTCCTGAGAAAGGCCCCTCCAACGCTCAAGTCAATCTCAGGAAGAATTATGGAAGTAGACACAGAGAAAAGAATAGAGAGAAAGGTAAGTTTATTGCTTTTAGAGAGTGTTTTGTAAGGTAGTCAAGCTCTCAATAGTCTCCTCCCCTAAAATGGGAACTGTTCGGGTATTTACAGCCTTGGGGTTGGCACCCAAGGGCACGATGGTAATTTCCCCATTTAGATGGTCAAATTAACATTATACCCTTCTGGCATCCTTCTTCCTACCTTGTGGTTAACTCTGACCCCCTCGTTGACTTGGTGAGCGCCACATGTTGCCTTCTGATTAGATGGGTTACTGAACATCCCAATCACTTAGCAATGGGGAAATTACATGTTATTCAACTTGTTAAAACTATTTTGCATGGTTTAAATTGTGCAATTCGGTCCCAAGAGATGCCAAGTTTTCTAAAGGGCCATAAACTTTGGCGAATTGTAATTGGTGCTATTGGCCAACCAACAAAATAGAAGGATAAAGATGATAGTAAATTTGACGAACGTCTTAAGGATTGGGAAGGTAAAAATCATAGAATTCAAACTTGGATCGATAATACAATAGTTCCATCAATAAAATTAAAATTTGGTCTTTTTGAAATAGTAAAAGAAGCATGGTATTTATTGAGTGAAAGTTATTTCACAACTCATGTTGTTCGCCGGTATCAACCTGATGATACTCTCCATAATATGACGCAATTGCCCGAGTAGTCCATTAATGATTTTTTATCTCGAATGTGAGCTATTTGGGATTGACTTGCCATGTTCAAGCCTTTATAGGAAAATCAGAAGGGTGCTAAAATTTTTTTGCATTTTGTGATGATCTATGAATTTTGTAATTTTGTCAGGGCATTAACACCTACATATGAACCTGTTGAAGCTAACATTCTTCATAGAGGCTCTTTGTCGTCGCCTCGAAAATGTTATGTCTGAGTTGCTATCCAAGGAGACTTATCTTACCATGTTAAAGCCCAAACTAGTTGCTACTGTAGACACTAACAATGTCCTGGCTATGGCTCCTTACCCAGAAAAAATATAGAAGTATTGTAATTACTGCAGACATTCTGGACACATTATAACAGATGGTAAAAAATTACAATATAAGAATAGCAAAAGGGGTCAGCCCACTTAAAGGAAAAGTAAGCAACACAATCATCATCTTCAGTCCACTGGTGCTATCACAAATGAAGCTTTGACTCTAACTGTCTCCTTCAATGGTCTTCGCAGCATTCTGCAGCAGCTTGCAAATACCAAGTTCTAGCTAGCACCTTATTCCTCTGTATCCTCGGCTCATTTTTATAATCCTAGGCACTTCATCTTCACAGTTTTATGATTTTAGATGTTATAATAATATTTTTTTAGAATCTGGTGTGTTTACTATAAAAATTGTTCTGTTAGATTTTAATCCACAAGGACATAAGAGGGGGGATGAATTATGTCTACCAATTTTTCGAACTGTTTCAAAAATACTATAGAGAACTATTTGGAGTAAGTGTTTCTAGTGAGACAGAGACAAACTTATTTCAGAACACTTGTGAGACCTGTTTACGACGTGTGTTCTCAGTGAAACAGAAACGACAGTAATTTACGGAAATTGTAAAGGAGACACAATATTTTTACGTGGAAACCCACCTCTGGCCTGGCTGAGGTGTAAAAACCACGACCTACCATTGTAGGATTTTAGCAAACACTTTCACTAAACCGGGCCGAACACGTTACAACCGTAACAAACATAATTAGTCTACCAAAGACTCTAGTTACAAGCACACATCCAAAGTCTCCCTGGACTTAGACAAAACACTCACGGACACAATGTCTACATGTCTCCTAAGAGACTATATCCAACAGTTTGGACAACCTCTAATCACCATGGCGGAAAAGAGATAAAGAACACCTTACTTGAATGCTTCTAAATAAGCTAAGTGCAAGGTACAATACAGCTCCTATTATGCCAATGACGAAGACTCAATTAAGCACACACTATGAAGGTTTTTCTCACAGAAAAATTCAGACCCAAAAGTAATTTTAGCACATTCAAGAACTCGTGAAAACCGGTGGAAAACCCTATGTAAGAATGAGGGATAAGTCTTCCTTAAATAAGGAATGTGTGAAAAATCCTTGTTCCTCTCGAATCCTTTGGCTGCGAGGAGACGAAGAAGAGGAGAACTCTTCTTTCCAAATTGTAATAGAAGATCCCTCATATCTTTCCATTTATCTTATCTTCCCAAAAACAAGATATATTTGGTGGATATTGTTTCAAAAAATAAAATCGAATCTTTTAACAATATTTGTAGTGAAAGAAATCCTTTTTGACTCAAATACCATTAGGAAAGTTATTCCTAATTTGTTTCTATAAAATCGACAGTCAACAAATCCCTTTAAAAAATGTTTGAAAATTGGATTTATGTTCTAGTCTTAGAACACTATAGTTCGGATCTCATGGACCAGTTCTGAGACAGTGTTCTGAGCCCTGAACCCATTCAAAGTGAATACTAAATCGGAGATCTTCTACTTGGCATATTGACAAGAATGTAACATACACACATTCAATCCTAAGACTCTTGTTCTCAGCAAGACTTCTTGTATAAGTCCATGCTTCCACTCCCAGAACTGATTGGAGGGAGTGTTCTTCACTGTTTCTATCACAATTCCATGCAATCAGTCCCGGACCTGTTCTGAGGGAGTGTTCTCAATTTCTTCACACGATGTTATCATGGTGCTCTAAGCTCATTCAAACTGCTCCATATATTTATTTGAATCTTATCTCAACATACAACTTCAGCACAACACATAGCTCACAACACATTGACTAGAGCATTTCGATTGTCATCATCAAAACCTTATACATTAATTGGGTCAACAATTTTCCCTTTTTTGATGATGGCAAACCAAATGACCTTAAGTCGAAACAGGAGTCAAAAACAGGGCAGGATAGGCTGGTGCCAGAACAGACAAGGTTAAAATTTTATGCAAGGCACACAAGTAAGAGGAGCAGTAGTGAGAGGTCAACTTAAACTGGGCAAACTAATCAGGACTAAGGTCATGCTCATCTTCCCTCTTTTGACATCATCAAAACAGGGTCTAGAGGCCAAAGGTCTGAGGCCAGCATAGATGTAATCACCACCACAGGGGTAATATGGGAAATAGTAGCGATACACTCAAGCATACAATACAGTAAGGATATTGGCCATCCGAGTCATGCAGAAATGAGATGCATAGAACAAGCAAAGATCATAAAACTACAAAAGTCATCCACAAATAGTCACAATCCAAGGTGTTCATACACCAGTAGGAGGAGCGAACACAAAAATAAGTAGCAAGGAGAGAGGGGGATATCCAAGTTCAGATGGAAGGCGAGAAAATTTAGAGGTAAGGGCAGAAATGGCAAGCACAAGGGCCTCATGTCATTGGGCATTCAGCTTCTGTCCTTTAGCAAGGGCCTTCTTGACTTCTGCAATTTCACCTTGCAGGGGGAGCTGGTCCTGCATAAGGGTGTTCAGAGTAGGGGTACCGGAGGATGATGGTTCCTTTGAGAACGGGGTGAAAGGATGTTTGGAACCCCTGTTCAGAACTGGTGTTCCCACCTTTGGTTACTTAAAATCCACACCTTATCAATGTACTATCCCCTATGTCGTCCGTATTCTGGAGGCTTACTCTCTTTTGCAGTGTAATCCCGAACTGCTCAAATACTGAAGTCAGCCGGAACCCATACCCCATGTCGTAATCCTTGGATGTGCTCGTAATATGGGCTATATAGTGAATCATGATCGCGGGTAAGTTTATTTTCTCACTCTGATCCAAAAGATCAGTAAGGCACATGTCTATAGGATCAGCCAAATTACATCCCTGACCCCTAGGAATGACATTCTTAATAACAAACTAAAACAGTAATCTATGCAAAGGGAGTATTTCCCCCTTATGTACAGATTGGGGCCTAGTGATTGTAGGGTCCTGAGCTAATCTCTGAGTTAGATCGAGCAGTCTCTCCTCCCCCAACATAGTCTTGTCCTCACAGACATACACAGCAAAACCATCAGCTGGCACCCCAAGTATTTCCCCTAAGTCGGCAGCATCAAACCTAAGTCTAAGCCCACCAACTGTGCTGGTCGCCACCCCATTGGTGACCACACAGTGGGCATAGAACTCAGCTAACTCATGAACAGAACATCCACACTGAGTGTTCGTAAACAAGTCCAGCCATCCTGAATTCTCAGTTTCTCCAGAAACACCTCAAGCCCTTGTTCCTGAAAGTAGGCTATTTTGATTACCTTCCCTCTAACTACAGATATTTGAAGGAAGTGTTGGTATCTTTCAGGAAGGGTCATGCCCTTTTTGGTTTTCTTCCTGGAGGGTTAAGAACACTCCTCTACCTGTTCAGCTGGCTGTTCTGGAGCTGCTCTCTTAGGAGCAGGGGCTTTGGAAGGAGTAGGTTGAGGGGACGTCTGGGCAGGTGTTTTGAGAGGTGTTTTGGGTGGTATTTAGGCTGCTGTTTTGCGAGCTGTTTTCTTCTACAGGGCAGGTATCTCAATTACATCCTTAGGCAATGTGGAAATAGAGGCAGGTCCCAAACTTCTTGTTCGGCCTTGATAGATCAGAGTGTTGAGAGGGACGATAGGGGTAGTGGTGGTCTTCTTTTGGCGCTTAAAGCTAGGTTTTGAAAGTTAGTTGGGGAGAGGGTGTTGCGGTTCTCTTGAACTGTATAATAGGTTCATGATCATCATCATCACTGTCCACAGTGAAAACAGGTGAAGGAATAGTGCTTTCTGTGCTCATCCCTTCCCCCAAATCCCTTTCATATTTAACAGATGCGACAACCTCCTTTTCAATTTTGGCCGGTTTGTACTCAACTAGTTCCCAACCAGTAATAGGGTTTGCAAAGGGGATCATCCTAGGGTTTAATGCAACAGACCCTAGATCTAAACTCTTCAGAAACTCAAATATCGGAGTTAAAATAGAGTAAGAAAGAGGAGGAATAATGCTCATACCAGGTGCTGGGTTGCTTGGCGATACCTCAATTATAGTGTTGAACCAGTTACTCCCCCTTGTTCTCGACAATCGGTCCTGGAGAGAACGTGGGCAGGAGGCCTTTCGCCCAGTGGAGTTACAGTTGCCTTGGTTGCTTGCCATTAGAGAAGTTCGAGAGAAAGAGGTTAGGATTTGGAGACTTTGGGAGCAGGAGGAAGGAGCGATTTCGGGCGAGTGGGTGGAGAGTGAAGAGAGGAAGGTCGGTGTTTTTGGAGAAAGAAAGCAGAAGGGGAGGTAGTCGGACAGTTGCTTTTCTTTTAAAGGAAAGTTTCCTGTTCTACTTACTTTCCCGCAACGCCACTTTACTAATGTATTTACAAACAAGGATCAGATCAGTTCCCAGACCTTGTTCTGGCTGCTAAATATTCTGTGTCTCAGGATAATAAAGGCAATATCATTAGATCTCAGTAAGTGTCAGCAATTCATATTCCACACATGTGCTAGGAATAACACAATTTTTGACAACATCTTCTGAAACACATTTTATTTGGCCTAGTTTCTTCAACTAGTCAATCATTGGGGGATAAACAAACATGTTCAAGTCCCTTTAATCACACCCAATTCAAGTCCATTCCTCTCAAACTGTTCTCTACTCAGTGCCTTTGTAAATATATCAGCAATTTGTCTATCAGTGGCACAAAAATTCATTGAAATTAAGCCTTTTCAACATTGTCTCTCAAAAAGTGACGACGTATATCAATATGCTTAGCCCTTTTGTGTTGACATGGGTTTTTCGTAATGTTAATTGCACTTGTGTTATCACAGAATATGGGAATGGACCCTGTGTCAGTACAAAAGTCCTTGAGTTATTGTCTTATCCACAACAGTTGAGCACAACACGAGGCAACTGCCATATATTCGGCTTCTGCTATGGACATGGCAACTGAGTGTTGTTTCTTGGTTGCCCAAGATACCAACAGGGTCCAAGAAAGTGAGCCATACCTGAGGTGCTTTTCCTATTAACTAGGAATCCAGCATAGTCAGCATCTGCATACCCAATGAGATCAAAGTTACACCCTCAAGGATACCAAAGTGCTGAGTCAGGAGTGTGTTTCAAATACCTTAGAATCTGTTTTACAGCTTTCAAGTGTGTTTCTTTAGGATTTGACTGAAAACGGGCACTCAAACCAACACTGAAAACAATGTCAAGTCTACTAGCGATTAGGTACAGAAGCGACCCAATCATGCCCCTATATAATTTTTATTCTACTGAAGGGCTCCCATCATCTTCTACCAACCTGGTTGAAGGGGAGATGGGTGTATCTATGGGCTTAGCCGATTCCATACCAAACCTCTTAATTAATTCCTTGACATATTTTTGTTGATGAATCACAGTTCCATTTGAGGTTTGCTTGATTTGTAAGCCTAAGAAGAAATTAAGCTCACCCATCATGCTCATCTCAAACTCACACCTCATCAATTTTGAAAAATCATCACACAAATCATTGTTAGTTGCCCTAAATATTATGTCGTCGACATATACTTAGACAATCAACAAATGTTCCCTCTTTGATTTAAGAAATAAGGTATTATCTACCTTACCTCTTTGAAAACCATTATCAATTAAGAATTTTGACAAATATTCATACCAGGCTCTAGGAGCTTATTTTAGACCATAAAGAGCTTTGTCAAGTTTAAAGACATGGTTAGGCAAATCATGATTTCCAAAACCAGGGGGTTGGATTACAAACACCTCCTCTTTAAGGTATCCATTGAGGAATGCACTTTTGACATCCATTTGGTATAGCGTGAAGTCCATGTGTGCTGCAAAGGCTACCAGGATCCGAATAGCCTCAATCCTTGCAACAGGTGCAAATGTCTCCTTATAGTCGATCCCTTCTTCTTGGTTATACCCTTGAACCACCAGCCTAGCCTTGTTCCTAGTGATTGTTTCGAACTCATCCAACTTATTCTTGAGCACCCACTTGGTACCAATTATTGATCTGTCTTTTGGCCATGGTTCAAGGTGTCATACCTTGTTCCTTTTAAACTGATGGAGCTCTTCTTGCATGGCTATAACCCAATCAGAATTTGCAAGAGCTTCATGAATAGTTCTTGGCTCAATGTTAGATAAAAAGGCATAGAATGCACAATAGTTTCTGACTTTAGACCGAGTTTGCACCCCAGTGTTAATATCAGATATAATTTGATCGAGCGGGTGTGAACTCTGGTATTTCCATGGTCGCTGAGTAAGAGGAGTGGCAGACAGTCTCTCTTGAACACCTGATGAAATAAGGTCTGAATCTGTTCTAGAGTCTGTTCCCACTGTTGTTCAGGAAGACTTAGGATGAGTGAATCAGTTTTTTCCCAATTCAGGTTCAGCAGAGCTTCCCCCTGATTGGTTGGCTTCCTGTCCACCATCCAGATTTTCAGATCCAACCCTTGTTTCACCTTCAGGAGACTTGCCATTTTCTACCATGGAGTTTTGAGTGAGCGAAGAGTCTTTCCTGACAAGACCCAGTTCAAAATCTTCATCCTGTACATCATGCTCAACCAAGGAATTAGATTCATCAAACAATACATGCACACTTTCCTCAACACATAAGGTTCTTTTGTTGAACACTTTATATGCCTTACTATGTGAGGAGTATCCTAGGAATATGGCTTCATCACTCCTTGGGTCAAACTTTCCTAAGGATTCCTTCCCATTATTATGCACGTAGCATTTGCATCCAAACACCCTTAAGTGCATGATATTGGGTTTTCTTCCTTTGAAAAGTTCATAGGGAGTGTTGTTGAGTATGGGTCTGATTATGCATCTATTTATAATGTAACATGATGTATTCAGTTATTCTGCCCAAAAGTTTCTAGGGAGACTACTAGCGACAAGCATTGTCCTAGTCATGTCTTCTAGGATACGATTTTTATGCTCCACCACCCCGTTCTGGTGGGGTGTTTTTGGGGCAGAAAAATTGTGATCTACACCATGCTCATTACAATAATCAATAAAGCTCGAGTTTTCAAATTCTTTTCCATGCTCAGACCTTAGACTTACTAATGGGTGTTCTACTCTCTTTTCAACTTTCTTGAGAAGCACAAGAAACTTCTCAAAGGATTCATCTTTCGATGCCAAGAATAGGGTCCAAGTGAATCGAGAGTAGTCATCCACTATGACAAACATATATTTCTTTCTACCTCTATTCGTGATCCTCATAGGACAACATAAATAAACATTTGTGAGTTCTAGAGGCCGGGAAGTGCTCACATATTTCTTTGGCATGAAAGAAGTCCTTACTTGTTTTCCTTTAGCACAAGCGTCACACACCTTGTCATCATTGTACCTGATGGAAGGTTGTCCGACTACGAGGTCCTTAGAAACAAGTTTGTTCAAAATAGAAAGACTTGCCTGACCTAGCCTTTTGTGCCAAAGCATAACATCATCCTTAAGAGCACTTAAACAAGTCACATGGTTATAGGGAAGTGAGAGAACACAAGCTTTATACACATTATTATATCACTTCCCCCTCAATACAACGTCACCGGATTTGACATTGATAATCGAGCACTGATTTGAAGAGAATTCAACATGATTACCTCGGTCACATAGTTGGGATATGCTTAGCAAATTGTGTTGTAACCCATCAACCAAGTACACATTATTAATGGAGTGAGAGAGTGATTTACCTATCTTACTTATACCGACAATTTTCCCAGACTTGCCGATCCCAAATGCCACTCTCCCTCCATTAAAGGCTGTAAGTGAGAGGAAGTTTGATCTATCTCTAGTCATGTGCCTCGAGCAACCACTATCCAAGAACCATAGTTGGTTGCCTCCTCTCACTTTAGCCTGCAAAACAGCTAATTGTTAGTCTTGAGAACCCAGATCCACTTGGGTCCCATTCCTTTTAACTCATCTTTTCTAATCCATATTTGCTTAACATATATAGAGTTTCTCTCCATGGCCTTTTTCCTTAAAGAGGAGGCATATCGACGATGACCAGTCTTACCACAATGAAAACAAATTAGATTTTCAGGGAGTCCAACATATTTTTTATTGACTGGTTTTGTGACACACCTACTCACATATCCTAGTCCCTTTTTATTGTGACTGTGGTAAGTGTTTAACCAATTAAGAGCTTCTGAGGGGTTGTTCCAGCACCTATTCTGAACAAGGTCAGATTCGGCCTTCTGAAGCTTTTCCTGCAATTGGTTGTTTTCAATCCTGTTTCTAAGCCTGTTCTGAATTAGGTCAGATTCGATTTCCTAAAGCTTCTCAAGTAATTTATTGTTCTCACTCTCCAGCAGTTTTATCTTACTCTCTAGTTCTCGGGACTCACTTTGCAGCTTTGAGAGTTCAGTGTTAAACACTTCCTCTCTTTTGTCCATTAGGTTAAGGTTCTTCCTTAAGGCAAAAGTTTCTTCATCCTTTTTAGCCGTGAGAGTTCCATTAGTTTGTTCAAGTTCTAGGATGGTCTTTTCAAACATTTGAACATCCATTTTTAACTTGGGATAAGTATCTTTAAGCATGCAATTCTCAGTGCTTATTGCCTCACATGCATCCATCAAGGAAAATAGTATTTTCAAAATTTTTCTTTTGTTGAAACCACTTACCTTCTCCTTGATCTGAGACATGGTTTCATCTGATTCTAAGTCGGTATCAGAATTGTTTTTGGCCATAATTAAGTGCCAATGCTTTAGCTTCGTCTTGGGAGCTATCCTCTTCTTCAGAACTTTTACCCCATGCTGCTACCATTGCTTTAGTGAATCGACTGGCGGAACCACTCAGCTGTGGTTTCTTTCCTCATTTTCTGAACTGTTCTGATGCTTGTTCTTCCTTCTGCATGGGGCAATGTTTCACAATATGATCGTGTTTTCCACACCTGAAGCATCCAGAGTTTTGGTCTTGGCCATTGTTTCGTGCTTTGCTGTTGTGTCCCTTCTTGATGCTCTTTCCAACCTTTTTGAAAAGTTTTTGGAACTTACGAGTTATAAAGGCTACATCTTCCTCGTTTATATCCGAATCATCACTCCCCATAGCCTTTAGAGCGAGGCCTCGATCTTTCTTTGCTTCTTCTTTCATCTGGGAGTTTTTTCTCAACTCGTACGTTTGTAGATTCCCAATGAGCTCGTCCAAAGAGATTTCATCCATCTTTTTTGCTTCTTGGGTGGCTGTAACTCTCGTTTCCCACGAATGTGGTAAAAACTGAAGGATTTTCCTTGCCAATTCTTCAGTGGTAAAGGATTTTCCTAAGGATTTCAACTCATTAGTGATGCAAGTGAAACGAGTATACATATCCATCACAGTCTCTCTGTCACTCATTTTAAACAATTCGTACTTTCTCATTAGTAGCTTAATCCTGGACTGTTTGACTTGGCTAGTTCCTTCGTGAGCCACACGAAGAGCATTCCAGATTTCCTTTACTGAATCACACTCTGAGATGCGAGTGTACTCGTCCGGACCAAGGCCCAAGTATCATAATTTCTTGGCCCTGGCATTTTTCTCCAATTTCTTAAAGTCACCTGAGTCAAACTCAATTGGCTTCTTGGGAACTGTTTTGCCGTCTTCTGTGGTTTTCATTGGAATGTAGGGACCATTGTCAATGATCATTCATAGCTCATGATCATCAGCTTGAATGTAGTTTTCCATTCCGTTTTCTCACCAATTATAGTGTTGTCTATTAAAATATGCAGGACGAGTCACAGATTAACCCTTTAAGATTCCTTGTGGTGCACTCATCTTTTTAGGATCTCTCAAGGTGTTAACCTAGGTGTGAGAACTATGCTCTGATACCACTTGTTAGATTTTAATCCATAAGGACACAAGAGGGGGTGAATTGTATCTACCAATTTTTCGAACTGTTTCAAAAACACTCATGAGAACTGCTTGTAGTAAGTGTTTCTAGTGAGACAGAGACAAACTTATTTCAAAACACTCGTGAGACCTGTTTGCGACGTGTGTTCTTAGTGAAACAAAAACGCCAGTAACTTGCGAAAATTATAAAGGGGACACAATATTTTTACGTGGAAAACCACCTCTGGCGCAACTGAGGTGTAAAAACCACAACCTACCACTATAGGATTTCAGTAAACACTTTCACTAAACCAGGACAAATACGTTACAATCGTAACACACGTAACTTAGTCTACCAAAGACTCTAGTTACAAGCACACATCCAAAGTCTCCCTAGACTTGGACAAAACACTCACAGACACAATGTCCACACGTCTCCCAAGAGACCACGTCCAACAGTTTGGACAACCTTTAATCACAATAACGGAAAAGAGATAAAGAACACCTTACTTGAATGCTTCTAAATAAGCTAAGTGCAAGGTACAATACAGCTCCTATTATGCCAATGACGAAGACCCAATTAAGCACACACTATTAAGGTTTTTCTCACAGAAAAATTCAGACTCAAAAGCAATTTCAGCACATTCAAGTACTCGTGAAAACCAGTGGAAAATCCTATGTAAGAATGAGGGATAAGTCTTCCTTAAATAAGGAATGTGTGGAAAATCCTTGTTCCTCTCGAATCCTTGGGCTGCAAGGAGACGAAGAAGAGGAGAATTGTTCTTTCCAAACCATAATAGGAGATCCCTCATATCTTTCCATTTATCTTATGTTTCCAAAAACAAGATATATTTGGTGGATATTCTTTAAAAAAAAAAATCAAATCTTTTAACAATATTTATAGTGAAAGAAATCCTTCTTGGCTCAAATACCATCAGGAAAGTTTTTCCTAATTTGTTTCTAGAAAATCGACAGTCAATAAATTCCTTAAAAAATGTTTGAAAATCGGATTTATGTTCTAGTCTCAGAACACTATAGTTCGGATCTCATGGGCCAGTTTTGAGACAGCGTTCTGAGCCCTGAACCCATTCAAAGTGAATGCTAAATCGGAGATCTTCTACTTGGCATATTAACAAGAATCTAACATATACACATTCAATCCTAAGACTCTTGTTCTCAACAAGACTTCTTGTATAAGTCCGTGCTTCCACTCCCAGAACTGATTGGAGGGAGTGTTCCTTCACTGCTTCTGTCAAAATTCCATGCAATCACTCCCGGAACTGTTCTGAGGGAGTGTTCTCAATTTCTTCACACGATGTCATCATGATGCTATAAGCTCATTCAAACTGTTCCATATATTTGTTCGAATCCTGTCTCAACATACAACTCAAGCACAACACATAGCTCATAACACATTGACTAGAGCATTTGGATTGTCATCATCAAAACCTTATATATTAATTAGGTCAACATGTTCCAAGCAAACCCACTATCATAAAATAGCAGATAACTTGGAGTTGAATGTCAGTTATATTGGTGACATATCAACCTCTAACGTATCTTTGTTAGATGCCTTCCTAGTTCCTTAGCTCACATTAAACGTCATATCTATTGGACAATTACGTGGACTTAGTCATGAGGTGCAATTTTGCAATCATAGTTTTGTTCTACAGGAACGTCAAGCAGGATGGACAATTGGGACAGGCTGTAAAGTTGCTCACTTATAGCCTTGCAAAGCTGACCCAATACGCGAGTCCCGAACCGAATTACCTGAACCCATGCCCGAGTCGACATCCGAAATAGGTTGACCTGATAGTGGATCCAAAATCCAAGTTGACCCGAACTGAACCATACCCAAATTTCCAATAAAGTTGCTTATTTTTGCATGATAAGCTTATTGGACAAAAAATTAGATGACTTGAAGTCGACCTGAATAGAAGTTCACCCGACCTAAACCGAACCAACCCAAAATATCTCTTGATCTGATACATAACCTTACCCATACCCAAACCAAATAACCAATTTGCCAGGTCTAGTCATTTGTTTAGGCTTACCGCTCTTGAAGTGCCCCATAAAGTATCACTTGTTGTGCTGCTGCTATTTCACATGAACTATGGCATTTTAGACTTGGGCATGCTTCTCTTTCTCGGTTGCATCGTTTAGTTTCTAGTGGAGTGTTAGGTGATGTTGATACTAGCGATGTTCGTCGTCAGTCTTATCAGCTAGTAAGGTTTTATACTCTCCCTTGTAATAATTATGCTCCCATTTCAAGAGCGCTAGCTGATCTTCTGCATTCAGACATCTAGGGTCCTTTCACTGTTGATACTAAAGGAGCTTTCAATTATTTTATTATATTTGTTGATGATTTTTCACCCTATACATGGCTTTATATTATGAAGCATAGATCCGAATTAGAACAGATATATTATAAAATTTGGCAGTAAAGGTGAGAACTAGATTTTTTATTGCTATTAAAGCTTTTAGAAGTGATAATCCACAATGCTACAAAGAGAAGAATTTCCTAAATTTTCGTACTGAGAACTGCACAATTTTGTAACACTCGTGTCCTAGAACATCATAATAAAATAGTCAGGTCGGAAGAAAACGTAGATGCATCCTTCACACTATTTGTGTCTCACTTATCTCTTCTACTTATCTAGAAAAATTCTAAGGAGAACCAAGTCTTACAATTGTATACACCATTAACCGCCTTCCTTCCCCTGTTATAGGGAACAAATCACCTTATGAGCATTTATATGGTACTCTTCCCAACTACACTCTGCCTAGAGTTTTTGGTACTACTTACTTTGTTATACAACAACCTCATAAGCTTTCTTCGGTTATGGTATTAAGCACAAAAGGCATAGGTGTTGGGACCCTATATCCAAACGAATTCGAATCTCTCATCATGTAGTGTTTTAAGAACATAAGATGTTTTCATCACTTTCTTCTTTCTAAGTATCCAGTTCAAAAGTTTCCTTCTTTACAGATGTTGTAATAGATCTTTTCCCAGATTTGAAGACAACATTAATGAAATGTCATTTGCTCTCATGTAAGTGACTTCTTCACCAAATGACACCCTTATGTTTTGTGACACTTTAGGTGCATCATTGCTAATACTAGACTCTGTTAAAGACATAAATGCTGAAGATATCAATGCTGATTCAGCACCTTGTGCTGCATTATGTCCAACTCCTTCTTCAACAACTTTAGGCCCCATCAAATAAGTATCCCAACAACCTACCTATCTATAAGATTACTATGGTATTTAGCTATTACTGCCATTCATGAGTCCAGGACATTTTGTGAATCTAGAAATTATCCCCATTAGAAACAAGCAATATAAGAAGAACTCAATGTGTTACACATGACATGACCATAGGATCTTGTGGACCTTCCTCCTGGGAAAAAGGTTATAGATTGTAAATAAGTCTACACAATTAAGACCCGACCAGGTGGTTCAATTCAAAGAAATAAAGCTCAACCAGTTGTCAAGGGTTGTAACCAAGAATATTGGATCGATTAGGAAGAAACTTTTCCACTAGTGGCTTGACTTACTTCAGTGAGGAGTTTATTAGCCCTGGTAACTCTTCTAAATGGATGTAAAGAATACATTTCTTAATGGAGATCTTGATGAAAATGTGTATAAGAAGGCTCCACCAGGATATGATCACCCACCAAACAAGGTTTGTCGACTTGGATGAGTATTACATAGGTTAAAACACACTCCACAAGCTTGGTTTGCTAAGCTTAACTCTACTATTCAGTGTTTTGGCTTCCACTCCAGCCTTTTTAGCAATACACTCTTTATTCGTGAAACAAGTAAAGGGTGTGTTCTGTTATTACTCTATGCTGAAAATATGATCATTACTGGGAATGATGTCGATGGAGTCCAAGATTTAAAACAATCTCTCACCAAAGAATTCGTAATGAAGGATTTGGGACTACTTAATTATTTTTTGGGTTTTGAGGTTTCTTTTGACCCAAAGGTTTACTATTTGTCAGAAACGTAATATGCTAGTCATCTTCTCTCAAGTGCATGGCTAACTGATAGCAAAGTTGCACCTGCTACTGTTGAGATTCATGCAAAGTTCTCACTTAGCGATCATTCCTATTAAAGGATGCTACATTATACAGACAACTTCTAACCAGTCTTGTCTACCTTCGTAACACCCCAAAAATACTAACTTCAATTTATTTAGTAATATTTAATGTACATGGCAATGGATAACTTATTGGGGCGTTATCGCAGTATTCCCTGTTAGGAAATAGAAGCCTGAGTATCAATGGAAAATCCATTAATAATCACTTAATGCCAAGTTAATCACAAAGACAAGTACAACGAGTAATCTTAAGCATAATGTTCGTGCCAAAATGGAAAATTATTTCAGACACAATCTAAAAATTCTATGAGTACACATCCTCGCTCTAAATAGACGTCTCGTCCTCATGCTTATGATCATCACCTGAAAACAAAACATTTCAAAGAGTGAGATAGGATCAGTAACAACCACCCCTAATAGTCAACACACTTAAAATTCATTTCAAACAGTTTAGGGTTTGGGGGAAATAGACAATTCGAACAATCCACAAAAGCATCCAACCTTCAATCCGAGCCATAAGTTCATCAAAGTCTCATGACCTGCAATTTGTTCTACTGTAGCCGCTTATCCACAACATGGCCTACCGTCAATTGGACGGTTATCGATAGTCTAGCCCATGTCCATCCACAAGGTGGCACGTGGCAACTAATCATACATGCAATCACCCAGGGAAGGCAGTAAGGGCTTCTTACAATCAAGGGTGAGCCTCCCTCATCCTGCCTAATTCATTCACTTACTTGAAGTAGCTCATGTTCTCAACTTGCGTTAAGCCTATCCTAGCCTAATAGTCCAAAACCATTAAAAAGACTTGTTCACAACAAGACATTAAAGGTACATTCATGCAAAACTAGAATTCTATGCCAACTTCAATGATAACGAACAAATCTCATCACACCCATTCATACACAAAGATTTCCCTGAACGTTAATTCGAATCAATGCAGAAGCTAACCCACAAGATGCATTTTACGAAGGGACATTTTCTGCGGAGCTACAGCATGATTGTTACCTAATTACAAGCGACTCTTAAACTTGAGCTCGAGTTTCTAACTTGGGCCTATGCAAATTCCCAAAAGTGGTTTCTGTCAGTCTTAGTCCTTAGCCCCACATTACACACAATAATTTATGGCCCATAAATTTCCTTACCCTATTTTTATGCTTAATTACCAGGTTAGGCTATTGAAATAATTTTAAATGCACTTTGAGAATATTTAATCACCACTTAGCCCTTTTATGCACTGCCCAAAATGCGATCAGATTTTACACCCACCTTCTAGAGGGTAGAACTCCCGTCCCCGATATAAGATTTCAGCGATTTAGCCCATTCTAGAAAGTCTAGTTTTTGTAATGAAACTTTTATTTTAGAGTGATTGTGAAATTCTGGGCTTAACTAGTTCGAATTTAGTGAAGTTCCCAAATTATCCTAGTATAGGCTAAATCTACGCAATTATCATATTTTGATCATAACTCGCTGACCTTAACTATGATGTACATGATTTAAAATTTTAGGATCATAGGACTCATAGCTCTATTAATAGTATACATTGAACTATTTATAGACTTATCAATAACAACCAGTAATCTTCCAAATTTGCCCTACATTCTGGTTATAGCAGGGTCCACAAGCTGCTATATTTTAGTCTTAAACACAATCATCCCTTATCCAAACCTTTTTATAGTGAATGCATACTGTGTCCTCCCTATCCCCAGCGACTCCCAACCCTTAATCTAATCCAAGCCATGAAAGTGTAAGGGTTAAAACAATCGAACTTTTCCTTGAAAGCGAGTTTAAGAGGAAAAGGAGAGACTTTGGGGATGTTTTAATTCTTCTAACTAAATATTCAGATCTAAAAATTAAGGAAGACATAAAAGAACTCAGGTTTATGGATCAAGGAATAAAGATTTATGAAGAACTTTGGTAGAAAAGGATGCTTGGGCTAGGGTTTTCATAAACCCTAACCATAGTCACCGAAGCAAGGAGGAAAGAGAGGTGGTCGGCAGCTATGTGGGGTGGCTGGTGGCTACGAATGGTGTTAGTGGGCAGTGCGATGGCTGGTAGTGCCGGTGTTGGTGGCATTGTGGTGGCGGTGCTTGGTGGTGCCGAAAGAGAGAGATGGAGCATGAGGGGGGAAAGAGAGGGATAGAGAAGGAGTTGGAGTGAGATGGGGGGAGATTAGTAGTGTGTGGGCTGATTTAGGTTAGGAAAAATTATCTTCTAGGGTTAGGGTGGGAGTAAAGAGATGGAAACAGGAAAGAGGAAGAGAGTTTTTAAGTGCACAGGATCGAAGATAATTATAACTCTTAGCTTGGATTGACTGACCTCTTGTCTAAAACATATCCTTAAATTTCCCATAAAATCTCATCCTTGCCAGCTCAAGCCCTCTGAGTCAGCCCACTTTGGGGAAAAAACCAAAAATGAATATTTACAACTTTAGATTTTTCATGTTTTACATTCTACTCTTTAAAGGAAATTTCGTCCATGAAACTTCACACGTATTTGGGTAGTCAAACAAGTGCAGGTACCTTGATTGCATTTCTTATTTTGGTTCCTAAGTAGCTTCGGATGCCTCCTGATTAGGCCAAAGGACTTTTACAAGTGACACTGTCTTCTTATAGAGTTGTTTTTCTCTTCGATCCAAGATGTGAATTGGTTGATCCTCATAAGACAGGTCTTTCTAAAGTTGTACGGGGTCTGGTCCGATCATATATATACTTGTGTAATAGTGGTACATGAAAGACATTATGTGCCCGTGGTAACTTAGGTGGTAGCTTTAACAGATAGGCTACTTCCCCAACTTGTTAAATGATGGGATACAACCCTATGTATTTAGGGCTAAGCTTCTCAATCATACCAAACCTCGTAATACCCTTGGTTGGTGGCACTCTAAGGAAAACATGGCCTCCAACCTCGAACTTAAGAGGCCTACGTCTTCTATCCATGTAACTCTTCCTATGACTTTAACCTTCCGTCATTCGTTCTTGGATTATCATAAACTATGTAGTAGCTTGGATAAGGTCCGGTCCAGTAGTGAACACATCATTAATCTCCTGCCAACATAGTGGGGTTCTGTATCGTCTGCCATACAACGCTTCATAAGAGGCCATCCCAATAGTAGAATGATAGCTATTGTTATAGGAGAACTCGATTAGTACCAGTTGCTTATCCCAAGCTTTCTTCTAGTCTAGCGTTCAAGCTCATACCATGTCTCTCAGGGTTTGAATTGTTAGCTCAGTCTACCGTCTGTAGCTGGGTAGAAGGCTATACTAATATGTAGTAGGGTCCCAAACACCTCCTGTAGTTTTTGCCAGAACCCAGATTGGAATCTAGTTTCTCAGCCTGAAACTATAGAACTTGGTACCCATGTAATCGGACAATCTCGTCCAGATAAACACGGACTAATTGATCTAGCATCTACATGTTTCTCATTGCTATAAAGTGGGCTGTCTTTGTAACGCGATCCACGATGACTCAAATCGCATTATTCTTTCTCTGGGAGGGTGGTAAGCCCACCATAAAAACCATGGAGACTGGGTCCCATTTCCATTCAGAAACCTCTAATGGTTCTAAGAGCCCTGTGGGTCTTTGATGTTCCATATTCACTCGCTGACTCCTGTTTTATGTTGCTCCACCAGAACGTCTCCCTCAAGTCCTTATACAGTTTGTTTCCCCAAGTGTGTACTAAGTGTGGGGTATTGTGTCCATTATTGAGAATCTTCTTCTTAAGTTCCTCCATAGTTAGAACACATACTCAATTTTGGAACCCTATAGTTCCATCCTTATGAATCACAAAGTCGGCTGCCTTCCTTACTAGCACCTCAGCCCTGATTGCTTCCAACTGCGGATCAGCATTCTGAGTGACTTGAATTTTCTCAATAAGGGTAGGTTGTACCTCTAGAGTATAAAGCATGGGTTTGCTCCTCATTACATTGATTTCCACATTATTAAAGTCCTCATATAAATCTCTTTGTAATACCAATTAGTGGTTAAGAATTGGGTGTAGTCCATGACTTAACGTATCGGCTACTATATTTGCCTTCCCTAGGTGATACTGAAAGTTTAGGTCATAGTCCTTAAGGAACTCTAACTACCTTGTCTACCTCAAATTTAAATCCCTTTGGGAGAATAGGTACTTTACACTTTGGTGATCGATAAAGATTTCACAATGCACCCCATGTAGATAATGCCTCTAAATTTTCAATGCAAACACTACCCCTGCTAGTTCCGATTGCGATTTGGATAGTTCTGCTTATGAATCTTTAGTTATCGAGATGCATAGGCTATGACATGGTTATTTTGCATTAGAACATAACCTAATATATTTCTAGACGCATCACTATACACCACAAAATTTTTGTCGTTGGTGGGTAATGCCAATACAGGTGCACTAGTTAATCTCTTCTTAAGCTCTTGAAAGGCTTCCTCGCACTTGTTAGTCTGCTTATACTTAGTGGTTTTCCTCAAGTTAGTGGGAGGTGTTGTGATCTTAGAGATGTTTTGAAAACAAAACTACGACATAACCTGACAATCCTAGAAAGCTCCTCACTTCAGTTGCATTCTTAGGTCTAAGCTATTGCATTATAGCTTCTATCTTTTGAGGATTCATGGAGATTCATTTTTCCTCAGCACTTTTAGGATGGTCCTCAAGTGATGTGCATGTTCCTCTAGTGTCCTCAAGAAGATCAATATATCATATATGAATATTACTACAAATTTGTCCAAAAAGGTTAAAGGAACCTATTCATAACGTCTATGAATTTAGCTAAGGCATTGATAAGCCATAAAGGCATCACTACGTACTCATGGCGTCCATATTGAGTGCAAAAGGCCGTCCTAGGAATGTCCTCCTCCTTGATACGGAGTTGATGGTAGCCAGATCAAAGATCTATCTTAGAAAAAGTCCTCTCACCCTTTAATTGGTTGAAGAGGACATCTAACCAAGGCAAATGATAGCGGTTCTCGATGGTTATATTGTTCAGCTCCTGGAAATCGATGCATAACCTCAAGGTTCTGTCCTTTTTCACGAATAGCACCTAGGCTCCCTATGGAGATGTTCTAGTGAGATATACCCTTCTCTAATAACTTGGCAAGCTAAACTTTTAGTTCTTTACGTTCTACTGGGGCCATCCAGTAGGGAGATTTGGAGATAGGCATTGCTCTTGGTACCAAGTCAATACAAAATCCCATATCCCTAGGTAGTGGCTTACTAGGGATCTCCTTCGGTTAGATGTTAGGAAACTCCTCAACTATTGGAATATCCTTCAGGGATGGCTCAGGGGTTTTGGTGTCTACGACATTGTATAGGAACCTCATCCTAATAGCTTCTGGGCTTCTATTTCTATTGTAAGCCTCACTCTACACTTCAGAAGCTTCTCCTTATGAACTACCTTTTCCCCCTTAGGCCCTCTTAGGTGATTTCTATTTAGGACTATTTATATGGCCTTGGTACCTTGGTAACTAATCCATTCCCAAAATTTCTATACGGAAGCTAAGAACTCTTGGCCATAGATCTAGATAGGCAATCCTTATATAGTGCATCATATCTCACGATCTTCCCATCAAGAAGGGTCATGGATAGTAGAAGTGCTCTAGGTGTTGGAACTAGCCCTAATGTCTTAACTAACTTAACAAAAATGAAAGAATATGTAGCACCACAATCGAATTGGGCATCAACGTGTTGAGTTTGGATAGAGAATGTACCAGTTACTACGTTGCGAGCATCCTCGGCCTCTTTCCTTCACATCATGTAGACTCTGCCTCCAATTTTCTGAGGAGGATGGTTATGGGTCTTGGCTAATTTTGCTTAGGAGTTTGAGCTTAGTGGTTTGGTTTTGCTGCTTGTCCACCCTTGTTTTGATAGTACTACTGTGGCGGCTGTCCCGGAGGGCTACGATTAGTATAAGGTGCTAGGTGCCAGCAATTTCTCACTTGATGCTAAGGACTTCCACAGTGGCAGCATCTCTTATTAGTGCGGCACTCCCGTGTATAGTGGCATGGCTTCCCACAGGCGTTGCATGTCACCCTAGGCTAGTTGTTGGTGTGTTGCCCCCCATGCATGTTGTTGTTGCTTTAGTAGCTCCCTGGAGGATTCTTGTATTGGCCCCGAAAATGGCTGTTCTCCAGCTGGTCCCCTTTCTGCTGACTTTCTTACTACTCATTGTAATACTCATTGTTTTCCTTCATTGCCCATTCCACATTCACAGCAGTATCGTACATATCCTCATAAGAGGTGTATTGATGCACTAACATCCTCCCTTGGAGGTTTGGTTTAAGCCTTACCTCAAAGTGGTTTATTTTTAACTTCTCGTCAGCTACGAAGGCAGGGTGAAGTAAGAGAGTTCCAATAAACTTGGAAGCATACTCCAACACACTCATTCTCCCCTATTAAAGTTTCACGAACTCGTTCTCCTTTGCTTTCAGAAAGGGTATCAGGTAGAAACAGTTCTTGATTAACTCCTTAAACTTCTTCGAGTCAAACTCAGGCTCATGTTGACTTTCTCCCCAGGCAGCCCACTAAAGGTCGGCCTCATCCTTCAGGTAGAATACAGTAAATCCTACCTTCCATTCCTTAGTGCAATGGAGTGCATTGAACAACTTCTCCATGCCTCGAATCTAATTCTCAAAATCTTTGGGGTTAAGGGCGCCATTGTATACCAGTGAGTTATGGCTAGCAAGCCTCTTGAACATAGAGGAGTTGTCCTCCCTATCTTCTTTTCTTTAACCTCCACCATTTACTATAGTTGCTCGTTTTGCTGCTGTATTTACTCCCCTTGCTTCTACAACAGCTCTAGTAGGAGGAGGCCCACGAGGTCTATCCCAGTAGGTGGGTTGGTCTCATCCACATTGCTGGGAGTCACACTACCATGCCCAAGCTGAAGGGTTTCCAATCGTTCCCTTAAGCTAGCCATGGCGTTCTCCAGATTCGTGTGATGCCTTAGAGTATGACGAAGTCCAGTTTATGAGTCTCTGTTAATTCCAGACATCCGGATCTGGAAACTAATGGAGCTTAAGTTTCATTCTTAATAGTTCACACATGTATTTTGCAACATTTTAACAATGTATCAAGATATATATTATTCTCATAAAATAATTTTACAGTAATGTTCATAAGTGCAGCCATTTACCACAATCATATCGGCCAATTGGCCTTGCACTCACACTACCATGTCCTTGTGGCACACAACAACATATCTTACATACACTTTATTAGCATTAGCAGCATTTACGCCTAGATCAAGCACACAATTCTCAATTAATCATATAAATAGTTGCACCCATTAAAAATTCAATAAATAATTTCAATGTATAAACTAGAAATGATAATTGTTTATCACATCGCTGCTACCATTACATAAGTAATTAGATAATTTCCTTAGTTTATACTCTACTAGTAAAAGAAAGAAAAGCTATACAATCTTTAAAACCTAACATTATTAGCTGTAAGCAATTACCTAACATCTACTTCCTAGGAGCATCTAACGAACATGTTCCCCGACACATCCCACCACACGTCCCCCCTTCCAATGGGTAACTTCAGGTTTAGGTTCAAATTCAGTTGCAAGTACATCTTCCATCTCAGGTTCTTTTATTGGTTTTCCCTTCGGTCACTGGATCTAGATCTGCTTCTTCGAAGTCCTCATCCTCCGCTTGCTCTACCTCATGGTCTTCATCCTCTGTTTGTTCCTCCTCCGGGTCCTCCTCCTCTACAAACTCTTCGTCAGGGTCCTCCTCCTTTATGAGTTTCTCCATCGGGTTTTCCTTCTCCATGGGTTCCTCCTCAAGGTCCTGTTCCTCTATAAGTTAATTCTCCTCTATAGACTCTTCCTCCTTAGGCGGTTCGAGCTTTATGTTGGTGTAACTCTCAACTTTGTCCTCATCTGGGGTGGGGGATTTATCGTTGGCTATAGGTGTAGGGCGATTGTTGTACGAGCCTGCATCAATTAACTGGCCAACTAACTCTGCTAGGTTCATCCTTATAGGCTCCCAATCACGCAAGCAACACCTCCTGTAGTCATAAAACACTTTATCCTTAGGGTAAAAGTCATTAATCCGATAGTGCCATTTTGGGTCACCTTGAAGTGTCAAGAGGAAGAAAAGGGCTTCATTTTCCTATGTCTTAAGCGACTATTTGGCACCTCATATAAGCCACCTATGTATCGCCTCCTCAACCAATTGAAGATGGTCAATCAGGTCAACTCTAGGTTTCTTTTCAACTGTTCGGTAGAGATAACGACGCCCCATATAGTTACAATGTTGTGTACCGTTCATCCTATACACCAACAACTTAAAATAAGACACATACTCTAATACATTTGTCCTAATGCATGCATCCTTGTTTTCCCCGTCCTGCATTCACTCTCCACGCAATTTAACCTGTAGGTTCTAAATTCTTATCTTGAGTTACAGCATTCTCAGGCGAGCTTTTAGGTCATAAACCTGAGCTCTACCACTTTGTAACACCTTAAAATTTCTAAATTCAATCTATTTACCAATATTTAACCTACATAGTAACAGATAACCTAATGGAGCATTACCGTTGTATTCCTTGTTAGGAAATACAAGGCTGAGTATCACCGAAAATCTATTAATTATAATACTCGTGGTTTTAATTCAGTTGAAACTAACTAATTCGTCTAACAATTTTACAAAATCGTAATTATATTATTATTTTAGTTAAGGCAAATTAATGTTGGTGTTCTTATTTAGGTCGGTAATTTTATTAAAAATGAAATTATTACTGTTAGCTTTCAAATTTCACAATGCATGTTTTACGAGAGTAAGTTAATACTTCTCAAATATGAGGCTGAGAGTCTAGCATCACCTAAACCCTCTGTATTTTAATGGGTTCAAAAAAAATTAATAAAAATAAAAAGGGGGGCTCCGTTCTTCATGATAAATAGAGGAGAGAGGTAGTGATCCAGCTGCTTCTTCTGGGCAGCTCCCCCGCAACCCACTGAGCGAGCAAGAGAGAGAGAGAGACCACTGGAGGAAAAGAGATAAGGGTGGTGATTACAGCAAGTTGGAGTGGCTGGGTGTTTATCGCGTCTAGCGGCTCTGGTTTGTGCAGCAACGACCAAGCAAAGAAGAGGAAGTCACGAAGGTTTTAGTCGTGGTTAGGGCGGCTCGGCGACTGTTCTCACCATGCGACGATGCCAATATGGTGGTGGGCTGTTGAATAGCACGTCAGGCGCAAGGGAGTGAATCAAACCATGCTAAGCCAACCAAACCAAACCCTAGATCGGGCCCCTTCTCGTGGAGTGGAGGTGGGTATTCTCAAGTTCCTAATCTACTAATAATTTCGTAAGGTTTACATTCCAATTATTGAACTAATTGTTTATGATTTGTTCATTGAGGTATTTGAAATCATTCATTAATTGAATTGATTTGATGATGATTCGTTGAGGGTGTTGGTTCGGTTTTGAGGATAAATTCGATTATGTGATAATCGGAGGGGGATGTAAACAAATTGTGTGGCTATTTGGAATGATTTTGAGATGAAATTGAGCTAATTTTTAAGGACTTTTATGGAGAGTGCTGTGAAGAGGGAGCCTAGGTTGTGTTAAAATCAATAAGTTGTGATGCTATGTCGATTCTGCTAACTGACAGAATTCATAGTAATGTTTTGGTCATTAGATATGTTATCATAGTCAAATGTCGATGCATGCATGTCTTGTGGCTTTGGTGTGAATTGAAAAGGTTTGAGAATAAGCTAAATGGCTCACAAATCATGTTTGATGATGAACCAGATTCGTGAACTATGTGGTAACTTAATCATCCCGGTATGCCCTAGATGGACACCACTTGCTTGTTGATTGCATTCTATACTTTAGATGTTGTAGCACCTATATTAGAGACCACGTTTAGACCACAAAGTGATTCAGTTGAATTGTCGTGCGAGTCGAACCATTGAAATAGGGACTTGAGAATGAGTTTATGTATGAATTTAAGGGTATGAGCTTGTTTACACCCTTCATTTCATACAAATTGGAACGAACTTATTAAACAGAAGGAAGCGATTATGCTAGCAAAATTGTTAGGAAATATGCATGAATCCTTTAAAAAGGGCTTTTGTGGAATTGCAAATGACCTTCCAATGGAGGCATTGGTTCTCTTATAAATGCTTAATGTTGTCTAAGTAACGATTCTAGCCCTTTATGTGTTAATTCCATTTTCTTACAAAAGAATCTCTAGTTTGTGATATGAATTGAAGTCTTTGATGTTAAGTACTTATGTGGGACTGAACGACCTACTATTCTCAATGCCTGGATTTTAGCATGAGCCAGCTTGCTATTGTGTCCTGTATGCCTATTGTGTGATGCTAAATGAGTGTAATGTGTGGTCATCATTGCTATGTTACAACAGTCATAGGTCAGATAAGCGGAAGGCTTTTGTGCATGGATTAGAGGAAGAGAAGGGATGCGATCTGAATTCTGGAGGTCATTGAGGTGTTGATGTATATGGGTGACCTTGCATGTCTATTACGTAATATTAAATATCAATGTCTGTGTGAATGCTACTTGAAAATATTGCATACGGCTGTTTTGTTTTCTTGGGGTTGGGAATCACTCATTGAGCGCACGGTAGCTCATCCCCTCTCTATTCTCCTTTTTCCCCAGTTTCTTGAAAAGACAGGTAGAGGTTAGTTCACATTCGTCGACTTGGAACCTCCCTTTTGCGTTGGGAAAAGGTGTTGTGGTTAGTTCATATTCGTCGACTTGGAACCTCCCTTTTGCATTGGGAAAAGGTGTTTTATATATATATATATATATATATATATATATATATATATATATATATATATATATATATATATATATATATGTGTGTGTGTGTGTGTGTGTATATATATATATATATATATATATATATATATATATATATATATATATATGTATATATATATATATATATATATATATATATATATGTATATATATATATATATATGTATATATATATGTATATATACACGTAATTTCACGATTTGAATGATGTAATGTGATGCATTTGTAGAATCTTATGCATATGTAAGCTCAATGCATTGATTCTTGTATTGAATTTTGATTAGCAGTTGCTGTAAATGGCCGTGGGGGGCAACTATCTAAATAGGTAGTTGTTTAGTTTGATTGACGTTATTTATTTCTAGGATGTAAACCCCGGTGCTCCGGATGTGTGATCTATTGAGTTGTATGTCTTATTCTTATTTTAATAAAATCTTATAGTTTGTATACTTCGGGCATGTGGCTGGTGGAGGTTTGATCTCCGACATGTAGCCGTTGAGTTGTGGAATATATTCTTTATGTTTTATTGCTACAGGTACCTAATGTAAGGCTTTAAGCCTAAGTTATGGCTAGTTTTCAAACGGAATTGTATTTGTTTTGCTATAAAATTTTAAAACCATTAACGTCCCTAACCCTAGGGCACAAGGGTGTTGCATTAATAATCATTTAATGCTATGTTAATCACAAGGTCAAGTACAGCGTGCAAGCCTAAGCAAAATGTTCACTCTAAAATGGAAAATTGTTTCAGACACAATCTAAAAATTCTATGAGTACACGGCCTCGCTCTAAATAGACTTCCTATCCCTATGCTCATGATCATCACTTGAAAACAAAACATTTTAAAGAGTGAGACAAGCTCAGTAACAACCACCCCTAACAATCAGCACACTTAAAATTCATTTCAAACAATTTGGGGGTTGGGGGAAAT
>JAKOGI010003624.1:0-10000 GCA_029747015.1 Carnegiea gigantea | reverse complement strand
AAATGACCTGATGGTTGGAATGGTAACTTCGATGTGATAAATGAATGCCTAAAGTTGTAATATGCTTAAATGACATAAATAGGTTCGAATAGTAACTTTGATATAATAAATGAATATCTTGAAATGCATTATGTTTAAAGGGCCTAAATAGGTTCAAATAGTAGCTTCGATGTAATAAACGAATGTTTAGAATTGTATTATGTTTAGATGACTTAATTAGGCTTGAAATGTAACTTTGAAACAATGAATGAACGCCTCGAATCGTTACTTGTCTATTTAGTTGAATTATGCTTGTGAAATAGCTACAAAATGAGCATATTTTACCCCTTAACTGCAATATCCAAACATAATTGTGTTTTATGCTTTGTTGGTTTAACTTAGCTTGCTAAGCATTTGTTTCAAGTTAAGGTCGTATGAATGTCTATATATATATATGTATGTATGGTTATAACCGTTGATTGCAGCGCACAACTAATTGTTATCTGTTTGTTCAATAAGTTAAGCATTGGTAAGTTACGTAAGTTTATATATCGCTTTTCAGTATATCATGATGATTAGAATACTAAATTGTGAAATTGAAGCCGAGATGGTAGTTAGATGGTTTGAGGTAGAACTATGAGTGGTTCGAGGTCTTGTGGTACGGTGCTAGTGAGGAGGGACCCTGGGTTGTGATTACCGCAATCGTGTAGATTGCGAGGCTGTGTATGGCCCATTGTATTATTGAAATGATTCTGAAGTGCTTCAATGTAGTATGTGCAAATCCCTTCCCTTTATGCTGTTAAGATGCATTATGCGTATGAAGGTGTTATTTTGAAAAAGAATGTTTCTTGCATTTCAAAACAATAGTAGCCATGACTATTAGCAATCAATGGCGTATTTTAGCTATAGAAACTTCGTTTTAAGAGTGAACTCGCTTGAACGGGGGAGCCCCTAAAGAGTTTTACAAAAGCATGAGTTGTTCAATAAATCATTTCGCTATAAGAGGCGGTAAAATTATTAGCCGTTATGGCCCATACGCTTTAAATTGGCTAAGATAATGTGCTTCGGACAATACGATATAAATGATGTTAGCTTAGGGGATAAGTCATCGTACTAGAAAACCCAAGAAGACCCTAATGAGGGTAATGTAATGGTCCGATATGTTATATGTAGCCGTCCCGGGATTAAGAGCTTAAGCATGAGCGTTAGGTCTTACTATGGGATTGAGAATAGATCTCACCCAATCAGCACCCTGTAATGATCTTATACCAGAAGTATTTTCCTAATAAGCGAAGAAAAGCAGTCGGTATTGAGCCATTTCAAGTATTTCAGGAAGAAAGTTTTTATGGGCCATCAAGAGGCCAGATGAATGAAATGTGAAAAGCTTATAAGGGTCGTTATATAACCGATACAAAATGAAATCTCTTTAAAGAACAAGAACCTCAAGAGGTTAAGAAGAATGTTTCTAAGGAAAAAAAGGTTGTTTTCTATGAATAATTAATAAAATGATTCCTTAGCATAGTTGAATGTGGATTCTAATAACCTGTGGCCTCATCCTTTTTCTACATTAAACCTGCCTGATTAAAAATGCATGAACTGAGTAAGAAAGCTTCTAGCATGTTAAAAGTTCTATGAATAAAGGTCTTTCTCCTGAATGAATGAATGTTTGACATGTGAATAGCCTACGAGTGTGTCACATAGCTTAATATGATGATTGGTAATACATAAATGCTTGATACGTGGTTAGTATGAGTAGTATTGCCTGTAAGTGGTTTTGTTTTAAGTAGAAGTCAATCATTTATGCCAAGATGGAGTTCATCCTTGCTTGAAAGGCGTCGGGAGTGTTCGTCTTGAATTGGCCTTACATGTTAAACAAAATAGTGCTATGTACTACTTAAGTTGTAATTGTTTGCAAACGCAGCACTATATCTCATGTAATGTATATTGTTTATGAGTCGCTCTGTATGGCTATTTGAGCCAATCATTTGGTTAGTTAGATGTCTTCTTGGTTAAAGTTAGTTATGTTTTGGGATGTAAACCTCAATACTCCAGTTGTGTGAACCGTTGAGTTGTATCTTTTATTTCCTCTTTATTAATGAACTATTTTATTTGGTGTGCTCCGAGCGAGTGGCTCATTGAGTTATGAACTCCGGCGTGTAACTGTTGAGCTTCTTTTAAATGTTTTATGCTACTGTTGATTTAGCCTGAAAACGGTCAGTTTTTAGGAGAAACTCTATCCGTTTCACCCCAGAATTTATGTAAGAAGTTAAGAAAACGTAACGCTCCTGGCCTTAGGGGTTGGGGGTGTTATAATTGATGGTATCAGAGCAAGGTCCTATGACCATAGGCCGCGACCTGAGTCTTGCATCTCATATAGTTGCCTAAGAATGCATTCATGATGACATGATGCATGCCTGCCTTGTCTGCCAATGTGAGTTTTATGTGAATGTTAGCGCGTTTACCTAGTTAGGTGCAGCTTGAGTGAGTTGATTGGCTTGATGAGAGGACCATTTGCTAAGGTGTAGGCCGAGTGGCTCATATCCTCGTGCGTAAGTTAAGTGTTAGCTTAATCAAGTTGTTTCACTTATATGCCTTAGTGATTTTAATCGAAGGTTTACAGAACATATGATTTGAATTCAAATGATTGGAAAAGCCTTAACCCTAAGCTCATCTTTTCCTCTGATGTATGATTTGCTCATCGACCCCCATAATGGAGTGAGTAGATGTACTCAAAGGTTGGTAGAAAGAGAGCAAGAAGCAGTTAACCATCCTTTTATTAAAAACAAAGAGACTCAAAATAGATAAGCTATTTTTCATCCTTTGAAACTTAAGATTTTGAAATGTTAATGTCGTCTTGACTGTTGCGCCAAGTTTATCTTACACTGAAGGATTAGCTTTCCGTTAGTGATGATAAAGGAGTTTAGATTCCCAAATACGCGCCCTTATGTGTATCAAATGTTGCTTGTAAATGAGTATGTGCTAAGATGTGTATGTCAATAGAATCTTTCGTAATGGGCTAGGAAGGGAATAATGGGAAATTAGTTGCTATGATTGATAATCCTACTAAATGGTACCTTGCTGTTGTGAATTTTGAATTGCCTAAGTGAAATTAGGGGATATTTTTGCATGCATGCTTAAAAAACTAAGTGCTAGTGGTAGGATCTCGTTAAACATTGCGTAAGTGTTCCTACTGTTCCCCTTTCTTGCCATTATTGCCTAAGTCGTGCATTACTTGCATTCTATTATACTGATTGTTATTTGTGAATGGGCTGACGATGTTTGGCTCGAATGAACCCTAATACACCCAGAAAGCAAAAGGGAAGAATTACCTAGTAGACTTTGGAATTGTACATAGTAAATGATCCCTGCTGAGGTAAGCGACCTACAGTGAGACACCTGTAATCACCTGTGGGATGGGTGTACCTTATAAGACCTAAACGCATACCTATAAGACCAGTAATGTCAACCATACTCAAACAACCCTAGCAGCTGAACACCAATCCTTCCTAAATTGGACAGTGTTTCGGGTAAGCCATTGACCACAGGTTGCAAAGGGGGATTGTACGCGTATATACAATTCTAGGTGTTCTTTCTAAGTGACGACCCCGTGAATCTGCATGTCTTAGGGATTTCTTATGATGCCAAGTGATGCTATGTGATGTCTCTATTGCCTTGGTATGAAATGAAAACCCCCTGGTCAAGTAACTCAGTTTTGAAATGCTTCGATTTTGTATGCTAGGGAATGAGCTTGACTTAAGTCGAATTGGTATGTGACTTGATTATTCAGATTATCTAAGTTTGGTGATTCATGACATGGCATAACCTCTGACTTGTTATTTGCATTCTGTGAATTCTATGATTCCACATAATAACTGAATAACTGCATACACACATATGAAAGCATGATGAGACGACCTTAGAAACCTGCAATCACACCATCATGCATGGTACATGGTCACGTCACTGTTCAATGTAGGCTTCCTTCTCTTACGCTATCCATAATACCTCTGCATTTCCCTCCTCAGCTAAGCATGGTACTAGATCCTTTTGCATGTCATGAGCTACTATAATTTCTATCCCAGTTGTTGAAGGGCTTTACAGTGTATGTCCTGATGTAAAGCCAAAGTCAAACTTGTACTAACCAACCTTATCTCATGCCTCATTTAGTTGCTACTATTTCCTATAGCTATGTTTTGTCGCTCACTAAAAGTCATATATTGATCTTATTGTCTAATGTGCATGTTGCTGTTGTAGAGCCCTGGCATGCAACCAAGGTCAAGTTGGTGCTAAACCAAACCTTTTGTTGATTAATTAATCTCAGATGTCGGTAACTAATACACTACAGAGGAAAACTAACAGCTGCCAAGTACATTAAATCCATGTGCCTGCAAAGTGCTGAACTGTTTATTGCATTTCTGAACCATAGTGAGGGCTTATAAACCTTTTGATCATATTCTTGGTTTATGCTGTTTTGGATTATCAATAGTTACATGAATTATGTAAGGCGAGTAAAAAGGAAGAAGCATTGATAATTTGGCATTACAATTCATATGCATTAACTGGATGATTTTGCTTTTATTTTCTTCAACCTGGATAAAAGTGCAGTATATAGGAAGATTCTCATCAGCAAATCAATGTACGAGATTATCGAGCTTGATCAGAGACCTATTGTTGTTTTATGTTTGAAATCACAATGAGTACAAATATTGTAATTAACAGCTTTAACACTTAATATCAATGCATTTATAGTTCAAACCTTATCACTACTATGCCTCTGTGTGCCTGGTTACTTACCTTGCCATGCTATACGTGCGTGTGGCTGGGCTGCTTTTAGTTTTTCATTTCTATCATATGCTCGTCCTACTTACTAGGATAAGGCTTGAGTCTTTGTTTATGCCGTCATTTACAAATGTTTTCTCCTTGCATCCTAAACGTTTCTCATCCAGTGAGTCTTACTAAGGTTCTTGTATTCTGTAAAATATGAATCTAGAATTAATGTAAGAACATAGGAATGTCAGTCATATATGCTCTCATTTTGTGAATTGCTTGCCATGTGTACCTTAGCCGGTTTCATGTTACAACCAACGCTTACGCTTAAGAACGCTGAATTGCTGATATTATGCAATACTATGTGATGCTATTGCACTTAAATGGTGCTATGTGACGCTATTATGCTTAAATGATGCTATGTGGTGCTATGTGACATTTTTATTATTCTAAATGTGCTACAGGAGCCTCCATGTTAATCATTGTGATCCCAAAAGTGACTTGAATTTATGTTTTAGAATGAGACGACTAGTATATGACCTTAAGATGTCATTGTCCTAGTTGTCATACCTTTATATACCCACTTATAGGTGCATATGCATATAGTTATTGCTTGCCATGCGAGCTGAGTCTAGATTATCGAAAATCTATGTTTCATTTTCAAAACAAACTCAATATGGTTGTCCATGCCAACACATTTACCCCTTTTCAATACGATTTGTCCTCGACGCCTAAATAGAGTGAGTAGACGCTTGAAGAGGATTGGCGAGAAGGAGACTGGATACCCTAAGCTTTTTCTTTCAATTTAAAAGAAATAGTTATTACAAAATGAAATCTTTTGGAAACCTACCGCGTAGATCATAGTTGTGTGTGTACATTCTAGGAAAGACCGAACTTAGGTTTAGAATTTCGAGGACAAAATTCTTTTAAGGGCAAAGAGTGTAAGACCCGCCTTCTTTATTTTAGGTTAACCGGGCTGTCTTACCTTCGATGCTATAAAATTCGTATTTTTATTAACTATACGAGTTAAATTATTATCAATGTGCTTATATGAACGATAATTTCATTAAAAAGAATTACTATTGTTATTATTGATTTTATTGACGTTACTTGTTTATAAAATTATCGAATCAATGCTAACTCGAGTTTTTAAATCGTTTTCGTTTTATTTAGTCCCGAAGTTTAAATTAAAATGTTAGTTGTAGGACGTTTCAACTCAAGTTTTCTCCAATCCCTAACGAGTTCGGGACCAGAACCTAACTGAATTGTGTTAATTGAGAAAAAAAATGGGAAAAAGGAAATTAGATTAAAGGGGGCTAATTCGGGTGCCTGGACCTGAGACCCCCCAACCCACCTTCCTCTCTCTCTAACGCTCGCTCTCTCTCTCTCTCTCTCTCTCTCTCTCTCTCTCTCTCTCTCTCTCACACCAGTAACTACTAGCCGGCGTCTGGCATCACCGTCGTCCACCACGCGTCGCCGGTGAGAGGAGGCATCCACCGGTCCCCTACGCACGCGTCGCCAGCCACGGACCACCACCGTTCTCCTCCCTTCACTTCTCGCGGCTGACCAGACCCAGAAACCCACACGTCATTGCCCTGAAATCCACCACCCACATGCCAGAATCTGGCCATACTTACCAAAAACGACTGCCATTATAAATTAAGAGGCCGAATTCGACCCAAACCGCACTGAAACTTCATCAAATTGGAAGCCACGATTTTGGGTTAGTGAGCAGTCGAGCTAGGGTTTGGCTTCAGCGAATTGGGCATGCATTTAGGGCGTGAAATTACTCTATCGGGGTTGAATTTAGGTTAGTCCAACTAAGTGTTCTTCCCCTCCTAAATTATTATTATGTTCGAAAATATTTTAGCCTAAACGATGATGCATGTCAGCTTAGGTTTAGTTAATTCCATGGAAACTGTAATGAGAAACTATGCAGGTTAAGTTAGATGGATTACATGCCTGAACGCTTAATTCGAACTGAATAATGCATGCTCAGAATCAATGTTAGGATATTCAATTGTTACATGCCTGAAAGTTTAATTCGAACTAAGTTATGCATGTTTAGAATCAATTTTAGTATATTCAGTTCTTACATGCCTGAAAGTTTAATTCGAACTGAGTTATGCATGTTTAGGATCAATTTTAGCATATTCAGTTCTTACACGCCTGAAATTTTAATTCGAACTGAGTTATGAATGTTTAGAATCAATTTTACTATATTCAGTTAACGCATACCAGAAGGGTTGACTTGAATGGTAAGTTCGAGATAGTAAATGAATGTCTAGAACTGTAATATGTTTAAATGACCTGATCAGGTTCAAATCGTAACTTCGATGTGATAAATAAATGCCTAAAGTTGTATTATGCTTAAATGACATAAATAGGCTCGAATAATAACTTCGATATAATAAACGAATATCTTGAAATGCATTCTGTTTAAAGGGCCTAAATAGGTTCAAATAGTAGATTCGATGTAATAAACAAATGTTTAGAATTGTATTATGTCTAAATGACTTAATTAGGCTTGAAATGTAACTTCGAAATAATGAATGAACGCCTCGAATCGTTACTTGTCTATTTAGTTGAATTACGCTTGTGAAATAGCTTAGGAAACAACGTTCGAATGATAAAATGAGCATGTTTTACCCCTTAACTGCAATACCTGAATATAATTGTGTTTCATGATTAGTTGGTTTGACTTAGCTTACTAAGCATTTGTTTCAAGTTAAGGTCATATGAATGTCTATATATATGTGTATGTATGGTTATAACCGTTGGTTGCAGTGCATAACTAATTGTTATCTGTTTGTTCGGTAAGTCAACCGTTCGGTAAGTTACGTAAGTTTATATATCGCGTTTCAGTATATCATGATGATTAGAATATTAAATTGTGAAATTGAAACTAAGATGGTAGTTGGATGATTTGAGGTAGAACTATGAGTGGTTCGAGGTCTTATGGTACGGTGCTTGTGAGGAGGGAGCCTGGGTTGTGATTACCGCAATCGTGTGGATTGCAAGGCCGTGTGTGGCTCATTGTGTTGTTGAAATGATTATGAAGTGCTTGAATGTATTATGTGCAAATCCCTTCCCTTTATATTATTAAGATACATTATGCATGTAAAGGTGTTGTTTTGAAAAAGGATGTTTCTCGTGTTCCAAAACAATAGCAGCCATGACGATTCGCAATCAATGGCTTATTTTAGCTATATGAACTTTGTTTTAGGAGTGAACTCGCCTGAACGGGGGAATCCCTAAAGAGTTTTACAAAGGCGTGAGTTGTATGATAAATGATTTGAGGCAGCAAAATGATTAGCCGTTATGGCCCATACGCTTTAAAGTGGCTAAGATAATGTGCTTCGGACAATATGATATGAATGATGTTAGCCTAGGGGATAAGTCTTTGTACTAGGAAACCCTAAAAGGCCCTAACGAGGGTAATGTAATGGTCCGATATGTTATACGTAGCCGTCCCATGAGTAAGCGCTTAAGCGTGAACGTTAGATCTCACTATGGGGTTGAGAATAGATCTTACCCAATCAGCACGCCGCAATGATCTTATACCAGAAGCATTTTCTAATAAGTGAAGAAAAGTAGTCGACATTATGCCATTTCAAGTATTTCAAAAAAAATGTTTTTATGGGCTATCAGGAGGCCAGATGAATGAAATGTGAAAAGCTTATAAGCGTCATTATATAACCAATACAAAATGAAATCTCTTTTAAAAGAACAAGAACCTCAAGAGGTTAAGAAGAATGTTTTCAAAGAAAGAAAGAAAGTTTTCTATGAATGATTGATGAAATGATTCCTCAGCATAGTTGAATGTGGATTCTAATAACCTGTGGCCTCATCCTTTTTCTACATTAAATCTGCCTGATTAAAAATGCATGAATTGAGTAAGAAAGCTTCTAGCATGTTAAAAGTTCTATAAATGAAGGCCTTTCTCCTGAATGAATGAATGTTTGACATGTGAATAGCCTACAAGTGTGCCACATAACTTAATATGATGATTAGTAATACATAAATGCTTCATACGTGGTTAGTATGAATAGTATTGCCTGTAAATGGTTTTGTTTTAAGGAGTAGAGGAATACTCACTGGGCATGTGGTGGCTCACTCCATTTCCTTTCACCTTTTACTCCCAGGTTCTCCTTATGGCAAGTAGCAGTCAATCATTTAAGCTAAGATGGAGTTCATCCTTGCTTGAAAGGTGTCAGGTGTGTTCGCGTTGCATTGGCCTTACATGTTAAAGAAAATAGTGTTGTGTACTACCTAAGTTGTAATTTTTTGTAAACTAGGCACTCTATCTCATGTAATGCATATCGTTTCCGAGTCGTTCTGTATGGCCATATGAGCTAACCATCTAGTTAGTTAGATGCCTTCTTGGTTAAAGTTAGTTATGTTTTGGAATGTAAACCCCAATATTCCGCTTGTCTGAATTGTTGAGCTGCATCTTTCATTTCCGCTTTATTAATGAACTATTCTGTCTCGTGTACTCCGAGCTAGTGGCTCGTTGAGTTATGAACTCCAGTGTGCAGCCGTTGAGCTTCTTTCAAATATTTTACGCTTCCGTTGATTTGTAGGGGTTTATTGTAAGGCTTTTACCCTGGAAACGATCAGTTTTTAGCAGAAACTTGGTCCATTTCGCCCCAGAATTCATGTAAGAAGTCAAGAAAACGTAACGCTCCAGGCCCCAGCGGTTGGGAGTGTTAGAGATACACATATATATATACATATATATATATATATTGGTGTGTATGTATACATATATATGTATGTGTGTGTATATATATATATATATATATATATATATCTATATTATATATATATATATATATATCTATGTTCATAATATATTATTATACATATAATATATATATATATATATATATGTATCTATACACGTATACACATATGTATATATATATATATACATACACACACACACACACACACATATATATATGTATGTACACATATACATACATATATATACATATATATATATATATATATATACATACATATATACACATATACATATACAGATATATGTATATATATTTATATATACATACAACTACGAATATATATATACATACATATATATATATATAGACACTTATATATACACATTTATATACATACATATGAATATATATATATATATATGTATATCTATGTATATATATATATATATATATATATATATATATGGATATATTATATAATAGAATATATATATATTATTGAT
>JAKOGI010003623.1:45000-47332 GCA_029747015.1 Carnegiea gigantea | reverse complement strand
ATATATATATACATATGCATACATATACATATATATACATATACATATGTATATATCCAGGGGCGGAGGCAGGATTTAAATCAAGGGGGGGCGAGATTAATAATACACATAATATAAACTTTAATAGTTCTAAAAATGAAATGCATAGCTACTACATTTAAGAAAGTTGTCCTCGACGAGATCTCATGTTTTGAAAGTAAAGTATGATATCGTCGTTCGAGAGACTTTTAAAAATATCAATCTCAAAATAAGTAACGACAGTATCATTTAAAAATTCATCTGATATTTTGTTCCGCAATTTGGTCTTGATGAATTTCATCGCAGAGAACACTCTTTCAACAGTTGCCGTGGAAACTGGTAAAATCAATGCAAGTTCCAAATGTCGATGTAGGTGGGGAAAGCTCAAATGCTTCTTTGTTTGAACCAACTTCCTACAAAGCTCAGGAAGTCCCGAAATGTTGGACAACCTCACGTCATCAGCTACATTAGCAATGAAAGTATCCAGCTCACAAGCAAGTGTCTCAATAGCCAAGTCATCAAAATCATCTGGATATAGCTGAGTCATTCTTAGTATCTTGTTTTTGTCAAAGTTAGAGAATGAGTCACTAAGATTCAAACAAGCCACCCCAAGAAGCAAATCAGTGGTCGTCTCAGAAAAACGACTATTAAGTTCTTGCATTTGCATATCAAGAATTGTGTAGAACACGTCAATGTGATAGTAATGCTCATTTGTGCTCTTGGAAACTCTACGCTTGGATTTTCCTCGAATAATATGAAAGTCATCCATGTTAGGAATCTCAATATCATGTTTCACACAAAATGAAGAAACTTTATCAAGTAAATCATCCCATCTTTGATCCCTTGTTATTTGTAGCTGTCTCTTGGCAGTAGTAAGGAGAGATATAGCATTAACAATATCTTGGTCTCTTCTTTGTAAAGCCTGACTCAATGCATTTGTAATACCCAACACCAATTGCATCAAATGTAATAAGAAAGCAAACTCAAATGTTTGTAAGGCATCCAAAGCACCTTGCGCCGTGACTCTATCAGGTGAATGACTTCCATGAGTTGCTATAACATCAAGCACATCAATGATAGGAGCAAACATGATAATCATATTTGTAAATATTTTATAATGAGAGCCCCAACGAGTGTCCCCAGGTCTTCCAAGTCCAAGTTCTTGGTTTAAACCCCGTCCAGTTTGTAGTTCACCTAAACGTAATGCTTCTTCAACTGCTTCTGTTTGTTTTTCACGAAACTCATCTCTACGTTTATAAGAACCACCAATCACATTCAATGTAACACCAACCCACCCAAGAAACCATTCAATATCATCATAATGATTTGCAACCGCAACACGAGTTAATTGAAGCTGATGAGCAAAACAATGAATGTATGTGCCGATGGACAATCTTGCATAATCAAAGCTCTAAGCCCATTGATATGCCCACGCATATTACTAGCCCCATCATACCCTTGTCCTCTTATGCGAGAGGGACTCAAGGAATATTGAGATAACAAAGAATAAATATTTTCCTTTAGTGACAAAGAGGAAGTATCGGTGACATGAACAAGACCAAGTAGACGCTCCATAACAAATCCCTTTCTATCAACATATCGCAAGACAATAGCCATTTGTAGTTTACAAGATACATCATGGGATTCATCAACTAATATAGCAAAATATCCATCTCCAAGTTCTTCAAGAATCTTTCCAATGGTTTCTTTTGCACAAGAATGAGCAATGTCTTTCTGGATGTCAGGAGAAGTCAATTTATGATTTAATGGAGCCTTTTGAAAAATACTTCCAAAACTTTCATTACTTTGGGCATGCCATTCTAACAAATCCAAAAAATGACCTCTCCTTATTGAAGATTCACTTTCATCATGACCTCGAAAAGGCAATGCTCCGCTCAAAAGTTGCCTTGCCACTTTAACTGAAGCATTTAAACGGACTCGATATTCAGATTTAACCTCCTTAGATTGTTTGTCTAAGGCAGTTTGTATGGAGTGCTTTTGCATCATAAGATCTTCACACATTTTAACACATTGATTATGCACACTATTTACTTCACCAACATGTGCATCAAATGATTTTCTCTTCTTCCAATTTCTAAAGCCTTTACTTGTAAATGCATCCCCTCCACCATGACCCAACTTGTCATTCTTGAACAAATAACAACACAAATAAAATGTCGCATCTTCTTTTATGCTATATTCTAACCAATTAGGATATGCTGCAAACCATGATTCATTAAAACGCCGCATATAATTGGACATTTTAGTTTGAGGGAATGCATGATTTCGGGGTTGGTAAGGACCTTTTTGTAAA
>JAKOGI010003623.1:0-40000 GCA_029747015.1 Carnegiea gigantea | reverse complement strand
TGGTTGAGGTCCCAAATGGGGCTAGTTAGCCAAGAACCTGCCCTTTTTGCTGCCTCTATTAAGGAGAACATAATTTTCGGTAAAGAGGATGCTACTATGGAAGAAGTTGTTGAGGCTGCCAATGCATCTAATGCTCATAATTTCGTCAGTCAATTGCCTCAAGGATATGATACGCAGGTATGTACTTTAATTTAAGAAATTCTTTGTGTGCTAGAAGTTTGTACGTATTTACGCCCAATAAAACTTGTTCTTAAATAAGGACCAATTTGTGTTTTCGTTGTAGCTATTCCATTGTCATTGTTTTATCCTTTCGAAAGTAAAATTAGATTACATTCACATCATCTTGGGAAATTCTGATGGAGCTATTCATATTGGTCTTTTTGACGAACATATATTGATCATTTTGTCATGACAAAGTATTATTAAAAAAATAGGGCAGCTCAAGCTAGGCTCTAAAGCGATATAACATAAGCTTGATGTCAAGCAGGTGGGAGAAAAAGGAGTGCAATTGTCAGGTGGGCAAAAGCAAAGAATAGCAATAGCAAGAGCCATAATAAATAAACCTCGCATCCTCCTATTAGATGAGGCAACCAGTGCACTAGACTCCGAGTCAGAAAGGGTGGTCCAAGAAGCCCTCGATAAGGCTGCCATTGGCCGAACCACCATCGTCATTGCTCACCGCCTCTCCACCATCCAAAATGCCAACATTGTCGCTGTCATTTCAAACGGTGTTGTCGTAGAAATTGGCTCGTACAATGAACTCATCGCCCATTCTGACGGCCTCTACTCCTCTCTCATCCATTTACAACAGCCTGAAAAACACAACAAACCAAACAATCCTTCAACCTTGTCCAACATTTTAAACACTTGTGATTCCATCAAATACAGCACACGCAGGTTCGGGCTCTCAAACTCAGTGGGGTTGAACCATGATAATCAACTGGGTACTGAGTCATCCAAGCCCAGTACATCTAAACCACCAGTACTGATTCCGTCATTTAAGAGGCTATTAGCTCTAAACTTGCCCGAGTGGAAACAAGCCGGCTTAGGGTGTTTAAGTGCCTTGCTATTCGGAGCAGTTCAACCGCTTTATGCGTTCGCAATGGGTTCGATGATATCAGTGTATTTCCTGCAAGATAATGAGGAGATAAAGAGGAAGACGAGGGTATATTCATTGTGTTTTCTGGGGTTGGCGGCGTTTTCGTTGGCGGTGAATATAGCTCAGCATTATAGCTTTGCATACATGGGGGAGTATTTGACTAAGAGGGTGAGAGAAAGAATGTTTTCAAAGATACTCACCTTTGAAGCTGGATGGTTTGACGAGGATGAAAATGCTGCCGGTGCTGTTTGCTCTAGGCTTGCCAAGGATGCCAATGTGGTGAGTTTTCCTGACTAAGTACTCTTTGCTTTTGTTTTGGATTCTCTGCGGTCAGACAGACAGTAAGAGACTGTTTTGATGCTCCAATCTAATAGTTTAGATTTTAGGTTAACCAAATTTACCGTTACTAGTTTTAAGCAATGCCCAAAAAAAATTTCTTAATCATTGAATTGGAGGATCACAAGATTGCATACGACTAATTTGAAGAATATTCCTATCATAATTTGCATACGATATCTGATCACCCATGAAAAAGGAAAAATGCATATGACGCTGCATATTAGTCATTGGACCATGATGGCCTGCCTAATAGTAAGTGGTATTGATGCATCCAGTGAAGGATCCAAATGACAAGGCCTTTTTTTTTTGGGGTCAGTAAAATGTCAAAGCTCATTTGTAGTTAAATAAATACAACACTATTTTAGCTTTTAGAGGTGGATTGAACAGTAGAAAAATACATGGATATCATGTTCAAGTTTTAAATTAAATTAAATTATTAAATTGTGAACCCGAACAATGCCAATACCCAATTCAAGCCATAAGGTGAATGATGGTATAATTGACAAGCTGAGTTTTTGTGAGTTTTTCCCTTAAAGTTAGAATCGAGTTCCGTCTATATTAATCTTTCTACCCCTGTTTAGGGGGCAAAAGATAATCAACAAAAGATTGATATAATGACGTTGATGTTGTTTGATTCATCTTTTATTAACAAATTAAAAGGATGTAAATTTTATTATCATCAGAAAGTTCATCATCGTTTATTCTGTGAAAGAAGTTTCACTCCTTTCCCCCTTGTAGTTAATATGGTTGTCAGAAATCTGGTATTAATGTTAAGTGATAAAACCCTCAAACAGACCTCATTGAAAAAGCAAATATTGATGTAATCAATGGCAAAATCTGAACCTATGAATAGGCATGATGGCATATAAAATTTGCTACTGGGTTCATGACCTATCTAGAAAAGGGACTTCTTTACTAACTTCTTGTTATGGGCTACTCTAGACTAACATCATATATGTGGGCGTTTGACAGGTAAGGTCGTTAGTGGGAGACCGAATGTCTCTTCTGGTCCAAACTATTTCAGCAGTGGTGATTGCAATCACAATGGGCCTTGTCATTGCTTGGCGACTTGCCATCGTAATGATAGCAGTCCAACCCCTCATCATTGTTTGCTACTACACTCGTCGAGTCCTCCTCAAAAGCATGTCCAAGAAGGCCATCAAGGCCCAAGATGAGAGTAGCAAGCTGGCTGCTGAGGCTGTTTCGAACCTTCGAACAATCACTGCGTTTTCTTCCCAAAGCCGAATCCTAGCCATGCTTGAAAAGGCTCAAGAAAGCCCACAAAACGAGAGTGTTCGACAGTCATGGTATGCTGGTATAGGCCTTGGCACCTCACAAGGGATCACCATATGTACTTGGGCCTTTGGCTTTTGGTATGGGGGTAGGCTCATGGCCCATGGTTGTATTACTGCCAAGGAATTGTTTGAGACCTTCATGATCCTTGTGTCCACTGGCCGAGTCATTGGCGAAGCTGGGAGCATGACCACAGACCTGGCTAAGGGTTCCGATGCAGTTGGGTCGGTTTTCACAGTTATGGATCGAGTTACTTTGATTGAACCTGATGATCCCCAAGGGTACAAGCCTGAAAAAATAACGGGCCATGTAGAGATCCAAGATGTGGATTTTACATATCCAGCCCGACCCGATGTTATGATCTTTAAGGGCTTTTCAATCACCATTGAGGCAGGCAAATCCACAGCACTAGTGGGTCAAAGTGGGTCAGGAAAATCGACCATTATTGGGTTGATCGAGAGATTCTATGACCCAATTCAAGGAGTTGTGAAAGTTGACGGGCGCGACATAAAAACGTACAACCTGAGATCACTAAGGAAATATATAGCCCTAGTAAGCCAAGAGCCCACATTATTCGTCGGTACCATAAGGGATAACATCATTTATGGGGCTGGAAATGATATTGATGAGTCCGAGATGATTGCAGCAGCAAAGGCAGCCAATGCCCACGACTTCATATCCGGTCTAGAAAATGGCTATGACACATGGTGTGGAAATCGAGGGAACCAGCTCTCAGGAGGGCAAAAGCAACGTGTAGCAATAGCTCGTGCTATATTGCGAAAGCCAGCAGTGCTATTGTTAGATGAGGCGACGAGCGCCTTAGATAGTCAATCAGAAAAAATAGTACAAGATGGACTAGAAAGATTGATGGTTGACAGGACGAGTGTGGTGGTGGCTCATAGGTTGAGCACTATTCAAAACTGTGATATGATTGCAGTGTTAGACAAGGGAAAAGTTGTGGAGAAAGGGACTCATTCATCTCTCTTGGCTAAGGGACCCAAAGGAGCTTACTATTCACTGGTAAGTATCCAAAGGGCACTCCGAGTTTCTAATGATCTTGATTAGGAATTTGCATTTATGGTTAAGTTCCTTAGCTTCAAGAAGGCATATGTATAAGTATTTTATTCATTTAAGGGTTGAACATGAGCATTTGACTTCAAGAAGGCACGTATATGGATATTTTATTAAGGGGTGGACGAGAGCATATAAGAGTAAGCAGCCTACAGTTCAATAAATATTAAGTCAAGCTCATTAGATTATTATGCAGATCAATGTATAAAATTCAGTGCCTTGAAGGTTTTAGTTCCATGCTAATTGCTCAGAAGCCATATGTTACAGACTGATATTGCAGACTGATATGGATATGAGCATATAACAATAATAATGGAGGACTCCCCAGCAAGAAACACAATGGACTTGTTTTATCTAGAACTTCATACTTTTGATCTTATTAATTTTGTAGACTACAGCAAAGGACGAAGTTGCGATCGACCTAACATTAGCCTTTTGGCATCGGACTAGTCGGTAGCCTTGGGTTCAGGTCTTGAATTATGCCATATTTCTCATATATTTGAGAATTATAAAGTGAAGCAACACCGTAGCCATTGAGTTGTTCCTTTTGTCTAGAACTTTTCTGCGAGGCAAGCCCAAAAAACGGGGGTTCTATGGCTGCTACTTTACTGTACTTATCTTTATATAATAAAAAGCAAAATGATATGAGGTTGACAAAGCTTCCCTCCCCCATCCCAGGCAAATGGTGCACTCCCGCTTAATTATATTCATGCTTTTCAATTTTGAAACTTGCGTCTACTCAAATAACCACCCATGAGTCCCATGTTTGCAGTGAGATGGATGGGTAGCTACGGATTATCAGTAAAAACATCTATCCCAAAATAACCACCCATGAGTCCCATGGTTGTGAATAACTATTTTCCAAAAACTTCTCCTCCTCCATTAGTAACCGCTACAAGCAAACTGCTTCTCCAATCATTTTAAATTCTGCCCCCATGTTCAGGCATGGTTAAAATAGAGAGATGATTTTATCCCCCCCCCCCAAAAAAAAAAAAAAACAGAGAGATGGTGATAATTCACCAATCAAAAAAATCCGCTCAGCATTTTGAAGAGGAGGAGGAGGTCCAAACAAAAGGAAGAGGTCATGGAGGAAGACAACCCATCATCTTCCATCAGCCAAGAATTAATTTCATAGTCCCTAAATCGACTCAAACAAATGACATAAAAGCAAGCTCTCACCACCCAGACCAGTGCGAGCATCACTAATTATTCAGAAAGTTGTCAAGTTCTCCAAACGCTAGGTCCCTATCATCCATTGATGATGCTTGCCATGGGAATATGAAAGGTGAGGCAGTGGTCACTGGCTATCCGACTACCCTGATTACAAAGGAATGAATTTATTTGTTTTTCTAGGAGAGGGGGGGCACTTAATGTTTCATTTTTCTTCCGCTTTCCTTTTCGTTTTTTTCCCTTTTTTTAAAATTAAGATTTTCAATGAAAAAACAATTGAGTTTGGCTTTTTTATGTGCAAGAAGGGATGTCCTTTCTTTTGTACAATTGTGTATTGATGTTTCCTCTGTGTGTTCTGATCGAAAATTATATTTGTAATTAGGTAATCATCTTCAATTTTCCCCTAAAAGTTTCACTTTGAACCTTAAAAAAAAAAAAAACAGAAACTTATTTGTAATGGAAAATTAAGTTTAATTTGTGGTGGGTGTTATGCTGTAATTTTGGTTGACATTAGAATTTTTAACTATGAAAAGAAATTAGTTGAGTGAAATGAGATTAATTGTTAAATAAAGATTTTACTTATAAGTCATATCTAATCACTTGATGTATTAAAAGTGTCTATGTTCTTATTTTATGTAACAGCCCGAACCTAATATTCATTCTGAGTACCTTGATATTATTTTAATTACAAATTGATCAAGTTGGGTGCCGCATTTCAATGCAGCATTTTCTATATATGTATACGTATTTGTGCATTGCAGGTTGAAACGACGTCGTAATCTCAAAATGAACTATGTTATACTCCGTCATAATTCATTAAAATTCCAATAAATAATTGAACATCCACTAAAATTAAAATAAAGATATATTTTCCCAAAATTGACATTCAAAGGATGAAAATTTTGAATTCAGTAATTTTAGCCAACGATTATTAATTCAATCATATGGATCTATGAGTAATGAATGAAAAATAAAATATAAATAAAATAGAGCACTAATACTCATCAGATTGGTATGCTAAAAATTAAACCAAAAAAAAAAAGGAGGGCAAACCGACATAAGGTCGGTCTAAACCCAAAGCAACCCCCCTCAAAAACTCTCAAACTCACTCTGCCTTCTCCTTCCTCAGCTCGAAGGACTGCCTGACACCCTCTCCCCCTCACCGCTACTGTTCGCCGGTCCCTCGCTGATCGCCGTCCATCCATCACCGCCACTGGCGCCTCCATCCCCATCGCTGGTCACCTCAAAACCCAGACCTCTGCCCCACTACCCCTCTGCCTGTGTGAAAACCCATCCCCTGTTCCCTCTCTGTCGCCATTCGTCTGCACGCTGATGTCACCCCACCACGGTCCTGCCATCGTCGGTAGCCGCCGTTCACTACCATCATCGTCGTCTTCTTCCCCGTGTCCTGCTTTAGTGAGTTCTTGGAAGGTAAAACCCTAACCTCCTCTAATCTTCTTCCCCGTTTTGAGATTGAATCTTTGTAAATAATGTTGTAATTAGTTCTGGGAAGCATTAATTTGACATTTCTTGGGGCGTTTATTTGCTGATTTGATTGTGCGGAATGATTGAGCGGAGGTGAACATGGTATATGTATGGGTTGAAGGGTGAAGATGAACATTCACTTGTTACATTAATTCAATAGTGTTTAAATAGATTTCAATGCAAATCTGAATATAAAAGAGAGATATGTATACATACATACATATATATATATATAATATATATATATATATATTATATATATATATATATATATATATATATATATATATATATATATATATATATATATATATATATATATATATATATATATATATATATTATATATATATATATGTTGAGTCAACGTGTTGTGGTCTTAAGCATGGTGGTTTATTGTTTATGAAATAGGATTGACGAGAATTTTAGGTTGACCATGCTTAGTTTGATGATGGGTAAATGGATTTTATGGGCATTTGAGGGAAATTGAGGAGATATGCATGTGTCAAATGGATGTCACGGATGCTGTAATTTAGGGTCGTACATGGATTGTAATTGTTTATAATGATTTAATGGTGTTGAATTAATTCTAATGAATAATGGAATGAAATGGGTGGATTATATATGTTGGATGTGTATGATATTGAGTGGGTAGCCGTAAACATGAGTGTAAGCTTGAAAAGGGTGAGTATGGTGTAAGGAAATGAAATGGGTTAACCATGAGAATTTGACATTCATTGCCCGGATATGAAATTATGAATTAACTTAAGGGTTTCTTGAGCTTGAGCTTGAGCTTGAAGATGGGATTAGGGGAGGCAATCGTTAATTGGGCTATTGAAATTAGTAGCTTAATTAAGCTCTTGAGATTAATTTGAAGAACTAAAAAGAAAATGCGTTTTACATGAGGATTACGTGGAAATATTATTTCGGGATTTTGGGAAACAAATTAAATACGAGATAAATATGGGAGGCTAAGTTAGAAATTATTGGACGAATTTAATGTCTTGGAACATTAATTTGTAATTTCTTGACTTTAATTGACGGTTCGTTTTGTGTTGGAAAGCTCGAGGTTGAAGATGAACATGGTGATGAAGATCGGATGTTTCGATGTAAGGATTCAAACTTGTTCGTGTTGTTTTAATGATGCTTCAATTTAGTTTGGTGAATATGGAATGAAACCAATGAGAAATATGTTTGCTTTAATTATGAAATTAATGGCGTAATAAAGTGTTGGTTAGTGTATATTTCGTTTAAAAGAGGATGACTAGGAGACTGGACTTGAGCCAATTAAAGTGGATTGATTAGCATTGCCTTGGGCTTAAATTGAGATAACGACTATGGTATACAAAGAATAGTAGCAAAGCAATTAACGTTATTTCTAGCAATCAAAACAAAGTTAATAATTTTAACGAGTTTATAATCATAATAATTCGAATAGTAGTGGCGATAGCGTCAATATTAATAACTCCAAGGCAGCCCATGCCATCATGCCCTCCTGACAAATAGTAATCGAATGTTAACAATATTAAAGAGAGGAGTGAAACCAAAAATGAACGGGAATCAATTAAGTTGATAGCGCTACTAATAATAAGAGAGGTCAAGGGAATTTAAATTATTGAATCAGTCAGAAAATTTACTAAAATTTCTTAATCTCGCACTAATTGCAGAAATAACATATCTGAAGCAGAAATGAGGCCACTTCTGTCAATTCAAACTACCAACACACGTTCTCCCTTTACGAAGGAGAGAGAATCCCAAAGACCAGGTATGTACATCGTCTGTGCTTTGCGAAAACTCACATGTTTCTCAACAATGAAAAACTAATATAAGATTTATTTAATGAACCAATTTTCTCAATGTTTTGTCACATAAACAAGTAGCTCCGTCAATTATTAATCATCAGGGCTTAAGCCCATCAATATACCCACGCCCGACGTCAACTCAGGCTTTTCAATCGGCCTGGGGGGTGAGCACCTAAAGTATGATCGTTTCAAGACGTACGTCGACCAAGGGGTCCACTTCTAGATAATAATCAGCTAATCAATTTTACTTATACATTCTCTCTCCCCTGTTTGCAAAACAAAGTATTTTGAAAAGCGGACGCCCAACTACTTGCTTACAAAACTTATTTTACTGCATAGGAATGTATCATTCGAATGTTTTTATGTTTTCTGTTTTAGGTGAGAGATCTATAAAAAATTTTCCTCTTGGCAAGCCAGAAGGTAGTAAGAAGTGAACAAGAGTTGCAGTGTTTATTGGGCGTTAACTATTCAAAGGCTCACAGTGATGGTAGGTAGAGAATTGCTTATAGTTATACTTCCGAAATTTTGGGGGTTGATAACGTTTAGCATTGGAACGCCAAGTTGTCACTTTTGTTATGAGCTACATGAATGGGCCAATGTTTATTTGTGTCTCCATAAGTTCAGTAAATCAAGCAGCCTTGTTCCATCGTGGAACGACAGTAATGCCTCCAATCAAATTAAAAGTCTTTCGCTGCTAATTTATAATACATCAGTTGTTAAGCTAGAGTAATCAGACATGCATAATTGGGGGCGTTACAATTATGGTATCAGAGCCAGGTTTGGCATCACTGTGAGCTATAGGGATGCCTATGAGTTGGGCCAGATTAGTGAAATGAGATTTTGGCCAAAGAGCCCATACATATGCGTGCATCATGAGGGTGTTTTAGTAAACATCTACCCGACCTTCATCCTTTGCCATTAGGACCAACAACGTAGTTAAAGAATGGCTGAGGAATTCCATCGGTATCAAAGTAGAGTGGGGAAGTGTTTGGTCAACTTCTTGGTGACGTACATATTCCAAAGAGGTATACTAAGCTTATCGCAAACCTTGTGGCGTTTTGGGTTGCTGTTTGAGTTACCAGGATGTTTTCAACTTAGAGGTTTTATCAAGATGTGCTGAAAATACTTAATATTTGGGTATTGTGAGGTTTAAGCCATTGCAAAGAGGTGAAGCCTGTACACTTTTATACAATTAATGCAATACTAAACCACATTTAGCTGCTAGACAGGGGAATTCATCATGCAGCAATATTCATAAGTTGGATCATTATAAAGTAACCATTCCGATAGTGCAATAATGCGAATGCTTGAGGGCCTATCACAACATTGGGGATAATTTACAGTAACCGTTTAGTATAATGAGTTCGATGTTGGCAATTCAGCAGCTTATGTGGTGCTACTTGATATTATATGCATGGTATGTATCAAGCTAAGGAGTAAATATTGTTACATACATATTGGGAGATTGTGGACACTGACCATATTGATGCAAAGAAATATGATGAGAAAAATTTATCATGGAGTAATTTGGTGTAGTAAAAGCCAAAATAAGATCATTTAAGGGGAAATGAATATTCATGGACTTTCAGGGAGCCTTTAGCTTGATTAATGAGGGGAAAAAAAAAAAAAGAAAGACAATATGTCCATGGGTTCATTACATTTGCACATTGGAAATTCTAGAAGTCATAATCTATATTTTCGGTAGGAGTAAATAAGATTTTGGGAGACAAATAATTCTTGGAGGAAGCATAATAAGTACAATGGCTATTGGGATTGAACTTAGGGCACTTGTTGACGCATCACAGTCTGTGTTGGTAAGGAATTGGAAGTGGTGAGTTGAGCACATATATCTGCACTAAGGATTTAGGAGATTGAGAGGTCAAATTCAAAAAAGCATTGTCACGACCCAACTTCGGGTGCAATAATACAGGATTGTGGGCTTCTAAGATCCATGAAATGTTTGCGTATCAAGTAAAACCTAGGCAACTTTCTTTCGAGCTTTTCAAATCCTCGAGATTTCGTCTGCATGAGTTCCTGTATCGATTCAAAGGAGTTTATAGTGACCTTGGGTCAACTAATATTAAACCCCCTTGTCGAATCTTATTGCATAACTTAGCATCCTTCTTGACCTCTTGGTTGCCACCTCGAACTAGCTACCCTTTCGCTATGCAATAACACAACAGCTTGTTGAATGTAATCTGATCTTCTGGTCTCTTCAAGCTGCTAGTCCAAGAGTATATTCCTCCTCCCATTTACTGTTCCGTAATTGTTCTTTTAGTATTGTTACTAAGCATCATCGGTATCTCCCCTTACTTCCTGTGAATTAACATTTAACACACCTTTTAATCTAGGATTCTGGACAAATTCATAGCCACCCTTCCTATGGCCATCTTATAACAATCCCTTCCTTACTTGTTTCTAACTTCATCGTGTAATTCTCTCATGGGCAATGACTCGCTTGACCACCATCTCTCATCACTCTCGTTCATCGATATTTTCATCGTTAACGCTGACTTTAAACTTCGCAAACCTTTAACTAGTCCAAGAATGGAAAGCCAAGCATAGGTTGAGCACATAATAATTACCCAATCTTGCGTCCTCAGAAACCTTGAAAATGTCATACAAGAGAAATAATTTATTCCCTTTTTATTTCCTCTTTTCCCCATGTTTCTGATGTGACAGGTAAAAGTCGATATATGTATGCCAAGTTCAAACCACTTCATAATTCGAAAAGGGGGTCATATGTGCACATATAGCGGTGGGATGACATGTTCTGCATATTAACTTGAGAGTTAACTACATACTGCGACATGATTTTAAGTTCAGGGACTTCTATAAGCCAAATACTGAAGACTTGTAATGTTATTGTTCATGGGTTGCTTTGAAGGCCATGTGAGCCAATTATTGATTATTTTTGGGATGTAAACCTCAGCACTCCGGATGTGTGATCTGTTGAGTTGTACTTTTCATTTTATTTCTACTATTGAACTGTACTGAATGAATTACTCTGGGCATGTGACCTGTAGAATTGTGGTCTCCGGCGTGTAGCCGTTGAGCTTGATAGGTATTTTTTTCTTTCTTATTTCTATTCAATGCAGGGGTAATGGTCAGTTTTTAGGGGAAATTCTGTCCGTTTCGCCCCAAAATTTACGAAAATAGTAAACCTCCTAGCCCTAGAGTTGGGGGCATTACATGAGCATAGAACCCAGTGGCATATGAATTAGATTTACCTGCAAAGTTTGAGCATGTATACAACGTTTTTCACAACCCACATTCTAGATCCACAACATGTCATCATAATAGATCCAATCCCCGTACCTATTTGAAGTACAGTAATGATTTCTTTTAAACTGTAAGTTTCGAGGACGAAACTTATTTTAAGAGGGGAAGGCTGTAACGGCCCAAACCTAATATTCATTCTGAGTACCTCGACATTATTTTAATTACAAATTGATCAAGCTGGGCGCCGCATTTCAATGCAGCATTTTCTATATATGTATACGTATTTGTTCATTGTAGGTTGAAACGACGTCGTGGCCTCAAAATGAACTATGTTATACTCCGTCATAATTCATTAAAATTCCAATAAATAATTGAACATCCACTAAAATTAAAATAAAGATATATTTTCCCAAAATTGACATTCAAAGGATGAAAATTTTGAATTCAGTAATTTTGGCCAACGATTATTAATTCAATCATATGGATCTATGAGTAATGAATGAAAAATAAAATATAAAAAAAATAGAGCACTAATACTCATCAGATTGGTATGCTAAAAATTAAACAAAAAAAAAAAGAGGGCAAACCGACATAAGGTCGGTCTAAACCCAAAGCAACCCCCCCCAAAACTCTCAAACTCACTCTGCCTTCTCTTTCCTCAGCTCGAAGGACCGCCTGGCACCCCCTCCCCATCACCGCTACTGTTCGCCGGTCCCTCACTGATCGCTGGCCATCCACCGCCGCCACTGGCACCTCCATCCCCATCGCCGGTCACCTCAAAACCCAGACCTCTGCCCCACTACCCCTCTGCCCATGTGAAAACCCCTCCCATGTTCCCTCTTTGTCGCCATTCATCTGCACACCGGCGTTGCCCTACCACGGTCCCGCCGGCGTCGGTAGTCGCCGTTCACTGCCATCATTGTCATCCTCTTCCCTGTGTCCTGCTTTAGTGAGTTCTTAGAAGGTAAAATCCTAACCTCCTCTAATCTGATTTTGATCGTTTTGAGATTAAATCTTTGTAAATAATGTTGTAATTAGTTCTAGGGAGCATTAATTTGACATTTCTTGGGGGGTTTATTGGTTGATTTGGTTGTGTGGAATGATTGAAGAGTAGAGGTGAACATGGTATATGTGTTGGTTGAAGGTTGAAGATGAACATTCGCTTGTTGCATTAATTCAATAGTGTTTAATAGATTTCAACGCATATCTGAATATAAAAGAGAGATATGTATACATACATATACATATACATATACATATACATATACATATACATATGCATACATATATATATATATATATACATATATATATATATATATATATATATATATATATATATATATATATATATATATATATATATATATGTAAATTTCCCTGAAATGCCCATAAAATCCATTTACCCATCATCAAACTAAGCACGGTCAACCTAAAATTCTCGTCAATCCCATTTCATAACAATAAACCACCATGCTTAAGACCACAACACGTTGACTTGACATACATATATATATATATATATTATGGGCATTTCAGGGAAATTAAGGAGATATGCATGTGTCGAATGGATGCCATAGATGCGGTAATTTGGGGTCGTACATGGATTGTAATTGTTTATAATGATTTAATGGTGTTGAATTAATTCTAATGAATAATGGAATGAAATTGGTGGATTATATATGTTGGATGTGTCTGATATTGAGTGGGCAGCCATGAACATGAGTGTAAGCTTGAAAAAGGGTGAGTATGGTGTAAGGAAATGAAATGGGTTAACCATGGGAATTTGACATTCATTGCCTGAATATGAAATTATGAATTAACTTAAGGGTTTCTTGAGCTTGAGCTTGAAGATGGGATTAGGGGAGGCAATCGTTAATTGGGCTATTGAAATTAGTAGCTTAATTAAGCACTTGAGATTAATTTGAAGAACTAAAAAGAAAATGCATTTTACATGAGGATTATGTGGAAATATTATTTTGGGATTTTGGGAAACAAATTAAACACGAGATAAATATGGGAGGCTAAGTTAGAAATTATTGGACGAATTTAATGTCTTGGAACATTAATTTGTAATTTCTTGACTTTAATTGACGGTTCGTTTTGTGTTGGAAAGCTCGAGGTTGAAGATGAACATGGTGATGAAGATCGGATGTTTCGATGTAAGGATTCAAACTTGTTCGTGTTGTTTTAATGATGCTTCAATTTAGTTTGGTGAATATGGAATGGAACCAATGAGAAATATGTTTGCTTTAATTATGAAATTAATGGCATAATAAAGTGTTGGTTAGTGTATATTTCATTTAAAAGAGGATGACTAGGAGACTGGACTTGAGCCAATTAAAGTGGATTGATTAGCGTTGCCTTGGGCTTAAATTGAGATAACAACTACGGCATACAAAGAATAGTAGCGAAGCAATTAACGTTATTTCTAGCAATCAAAACAAAGTTAATAATCTTAATAAGTTTATAATCATAATAATTCGAATAGTAGTGACAATAGCGTCAATATTAATAACTCCAAGGCAGCCCACGCCGTCATGCCCTCCTGACAAGTATTAATCGAATGTTAACAATATTAAAGAGAGGAGTGAAATCAAAAATGAACTGGAATCAATTAAGTTGATAGCGCGACTAATAATAAGAGAGGTCAAGGGAATTTAAATTATTGAATCAGTCAGAAAATTTACTAAAATTTCTTAATCTCGTACTAATCGCAGAAATAACATATCTGAAACAGAAATGAGGCCACTTCTGTCGTTTCAAACTGCCAACACATGTTCTCCCTTTACAAAAGAGAAAGAATCTCAAAGGCCAGATACGTACATCGTCTGTGCTTTGCGAAAACTCACATGTTTCTCAGCAATGAAAAACTAATATAAGATTCATTTAATCAACCAATTTTCTCAACGTTTTGTCACATAAACAAGTGGCCCTGTCAATTATCAATCATCAGTGCGTATGCCGATCAATTATAGGGGCTTATGCCCATCAATATACCCGTGCGCGGCGTCAACTCAGGCTTCTCGATCGGCCTGGGAGGTGAGCACCTAAAGTATGATCGTTTCAAGACGTACGTTGACCAAGGGGTCTACTTTCAAATAATAATCAGCAAATCAATTTTACTTATACATTCTCTCTCCCCTGTTTGTAAACCAAAGTATTTTGAAAAGCGGGCGCCCAACCACTTACTTACAAAACCTATTTTACTGCATAGGAATGTACGTGCTAAGCTTCGACTCATCATTCAAATGTTTTTATATTTTCTGTTTTAGGTGAGAGATCTATAAAAATTCTTCCTCTTGGCAAGCCAGAAGGCAGCAAGAAGTGAATGAGAGTTGCAGTGTTTATTGGGCGTTAACTTTTCACTGGCACACAGTGATAGTAGGTAGAAAATTGCTTATAGTTATACTTCCGAAACTTTGGGGGTTGATAACGTTTATCATTGGAACGTCAAGTTGTCACGTTTGTTATGAACTACATGAATGAGCCGATATTTATTTGTGTCTCCATAAGTTCAGTAAATCAAGCAGCCTTGTTCCATCATGGAACGGCGGTAATGCCTTCAATCAAATTAAAAGTCTTCCGCTGCTAATTTATAATACATCAGTGGTTAAGTTAGAGTAATTAGGCGTTCGCAATTGGGGGCATTACATTTTAGCAGCATATAATCTCTCTTTTTAATAAAGATTACTATCATCTAAAAACTAAAATTTTTATGCAGAGCAATTCAATGCTGATTGCAACAATAATCACCTTACCATAGTGAGCAACTCTTTCTTCAAAATTAAAGGATTTATGCTAATTAACTGAAACCGTGCTTTTTTTTTTTTTTTTTGGTTGTTGCTATGCTTCCATCATTTTGTAATCGTGGCAGTGTTATCTACCACATAGTGTTGGACTTCCATGTGTCTTCCTTAATAAAAACATTTACCAAAGGGTTGAAGTAATGAACAACAGCTTTTTCATGGTTTACATTTGCCTATTCAATGTGACCTCTTCTTCTCATTTTAGCTCTGTTGGACGGGCCTATTAGTTGAGGCCCGACGGCCACAAAACGGCTGCCCTAGACCCTAGTTGTTCCCTCCCATTACCTATAAAAGGAGGCTTCGGAGGGTCAGCCAAAACACACAGAAATAACGATTATACTCTCCTCCCCTCCTCCCCACGGTTGCCCTACCATCACTGTCGGGTATTCGGGTTTAGGACGTGGACATCCCTTAAGCGACTCTAGTAGCCGCTCGGTATTATTATTGGCATAACTAGTTTTCTTTATTATCGTGGATTATTACCAATAGTACGCTTCCGCATTCAGGTTAGTCCTAACTCTTCCTATAGTGGTATCAGAGCCTAAACTGTTCGGATTAGTCCCGACTGAGAAATTAATAATTCTGCTAAACATAATATGTTCAAAAGCATGCTTATTTATACGAAATTCCTTGCTTAAATTTCGTGATTATGCAATTTACTTATTCGTTAAAAGCATGCTATTTTTCCGTTTAATTTGCCTAATTTTCGTAATTATGCAAACTGCTAAAATCAGAAGTATGCTCATACTATTATCAATGTCCAAATGAATTCGTTCAGATTCATAGATGTTATATTTCTATACCCTGAACCCTATTAGTTTTTACTGATGATATGTTCATCATAACTTGCTCACGATTATGTGTCTGGAATATTAAAAAGATCATTTCTTTTGAAGAATTGACACTGAGAGTACAGATTCATGCATGTTATATTTCTACAAGTTTAAATTGCTTAGAAATCCAAGAGCGTGTCTCATGCTAAAACACAACATTCACGATATCAGACATAACGTGCTTTCGATGATTATTCATGTCTTACATCCAATTAGTATCACTGTGTGTGTGTGTATGCCTTATGTTATCCTGATGTTTAGACAAAATCATGCTTGAATTGAATGCTAAACCATGAAAGGCATAATTTTTTTTGGAAAAGACCCACCCCACTCAACTGAACCCTAACCCAAAACCCTAACCCTAACATCCCTCTGCCTGAAATTCGACCTCGCCTAAAACGAAAACAAACAAAGGGGAGGGGGAGCAGGCTAGAAAACGGAAGTGAGTCAATTGCGCCATACCCATCAGGGAAACACCGTGGAGGGGTGGCGCGTGACTATCACGCGCCGCCGACGAAGGTCGTTTCACGATCTTCTTCCTCCCATAACCCCTTCCCATCGCCGATCTACGCAACCTTGAAAAAAAAAGCCGAAAAACACCGATTCAGGAGGCGTGTGAGGCCACGCGCCACCGCCTCAGTGGCGCGTTTGGCGCGTGGACGTCTTCCTCAGGCTCAGATTAGGCCGATCTACACCACAGAACCCTTAGTTCTCGCCGGTTTAGCGTAGATCAAGGCTCGACGGGGTCGGTGGTGGTTTGTTGCATCATTTGGGTATTTTTGAAAAATCGACAACGGTGATGGTGGCTGCCGTGGTCACAATGACCATTGCCCAGAAAGGAGCTTCATGCTCCTGGCCATAGCGTCGAGAGACTTCCAGAAATAGAGAGCCAGAGATGGGCAGCGAGGTCGAAGAGAATGGAGCGAGAATTCAGGCAGAGGAACACCAAGAGAGAGAGAGGGACTCGGCTTAAGGATTTTGGGGGGGGTTAGTAATACTCAAGTTATAAAAACCCCCCGGGCCCTTTATTTTTTTTGGTTGGGTCCATTTTTTTTGTTCGGGCCTTTCACATTTTATGTTGGGTCATTTTTTTGTGTTTTGGACAATTTTTTTCTTGTTGGGCCGTTTTTCATTTTTTGGCCCAAAAATATTTACTTGACCCAAAGGATAAAATCCTGATCCTTATTTGTTCGGCTTGGAATATTTTTTTATGATGTGGGCTGTTTTCATTTTGGGTTGGTACTGTTTCAAATTTGGATTATTGAATGTTTGCTCCGATGATCATATAAATTTGTTTTATATGTTGGAAATGACTATTATTTTTGTTGTAAGTTATATGTATATTTTTTGGCCCCTTATCCTCATATCATCATTGATTATGGTATGATATTTTGAGGTTGATTATATAATTTTGTGTTATATATATTAAGACAAAGATATACATATGTATAGTTGTGTCAAATGAATTAGTTTCATAAACACTAACTGAATACATATTTACATAATCAAAAGTGAATATCTTCGTGATATTCATTGAATTAAAATGTTAATTAGTTTAACAAAAACCTTTAAGGAAATTCTATGAGATTAATAATTAAATTAAAGAAGCTCCAAAATTTGCAAACTGTACGTGATGATTATGAGCTTAGCGAAATTTTCGAACGTATGTTGTGAATGATGGGGCTTTCTAGGTAATTTAATTATTAAACAATACGTTTAACAGATAAAATATACTTTCAGATATGGCAGCTAGAAACATGATAGGTTGCATGCAATCTGATGATAAACTTGATGGTTCAAACTATAATATTTGGCATCTGAAGGTCTAGTTTTATCTAAACAATGATGATATACTGGACCTCTTAACCTCCTCCATGGCTCCTCCGGCTGAAAAAGATGAACAAGGTAGAGATATTACTGCAACTGAGCAGTACAAAGAAAACCTAAAAACATACCAAGCATGGTTCAAACGTGATCGTTCTGCACGCTACACTATGCTGTCTTGCATGCGGGATGATCTCTTGGGTGAGTTTGAACGCTTCCACACTGCTAAGGACATGTGGATGCAGCTTAAGATTAGGTTCGGGTAGACATCTGCTATAAGGTTGCATACCTTGTAGCTGAAATGGATGCAATATACTATTGACTCCCGTCGTAGTATCTCCGAACACCTTCGAACTATGAGTGCTATGGTTCGAGACCTTAAGGCTGCAGGGCAAGAGGTTTCTGAGCAGGAACAAGTCCTAAATGTGATTAGGGCTCTTCCCAATGATAATGAACATTGGAAGAGTTTTAAAGTGTTCATGGCACACAGTAAGCACATCAATACTTTCGAGGCAATCTCCAAACATCTCGAAATGGAGGAAGAGCAGTTAAGGTTTATGCGCCTCCCAGTGTGGCATTCGTTGCCAAAGGATTGGGGCCTAAGGGCAGGAAATCTTACCGTGGTAAGAAACCTAAGAAAGACCCCCGTCCTCCTCAGAACTCTCGCTCCAATGCTGGTACTGCCAAGAAGCATAAAGCTAAGGGCAACGGAGCTAAGGATATAGCACGTGTGAAGTGCTATAACTGTAGAAAGAAGGACCATTTTGCTCGAGATTGTCCTGAGCCAGCCAAGGTACCTACTTCCAGTAAAACTCCTGAATTATATGTTTGTTCCCATGCATTCATTGCTAACCCTCTTCCTTAATGGATTGTAGACACGGGGGCAACCAAGCACATAGTTCAGGATAGAGCTGAATTCGTAGAGTTCTATCGCTACCCGGTTGGTTCGCGGACTGTCATACTGGGGAACGGTAGTGAAGAAGATGTCCTTGGAGTAGGAACATACCAGCTCAGACTCCGTGGAGGAAACAAGCTGCTCCTTCATGACGCCCTCTATGCACCTGGGGTGCGATGTTCCTTAGTCTCTTATGTTTCTTTAGTAAGATTAGGTTTTACTTTTGGTTTTCGTCTAGATGGTTTAGATTTGCTCTACAATGGCAATTTGTTTGGCCAAGCAACTTTGAAAGGAGATTTCATTATTTTAGATTTGGATGATAACTATAATAATATATCCTCTGCTTATGTTTCTTATTTTGACTCTAATTCTGAATCTGTTAAGTGGCATGCTAGACTTGGTCATGTGGGCCAAGCTAGGATAAATAGGCTAGCTAAAGAAGGTCTTCTAGACCGACTCACTAGGGTTAAGTTACCTAGGTGTGAGTTATATTTAGCTGGAAAGGCAACAATGAAGCCTTTTGGTAAGGCCATGAGAGCATCTAGTCCCTTAGAGTTAATCCACTCAGACATATGCAGACCTATGAACGTCAAAGCACGACATGGGGCTATCTATTTCATTACCCTCATAGACGATTATTCACGATATGGGTATGTGTACCTATTATCTCATCGCTACGAGGAACTTAATGTATTCAAACGCTTCGTAGCGGAAGTAGAGACTCAATTGAAACATAGGGTTAAGATCCTTCGAACTGATCGAGGTCGTGAATACCTCTCTGATTTGTTCAAGGAGTTCTGTGAGGAAAAAGGTATACAAAGACAGCTAACGATTCCACGCACCCCACAACAGAACGGTGCTGCGGAGCGCAAGAATCGTACATTGCTTGACATGGTCAGGTCAATGATGGCACATGCTAGCCTCTCAATTAGTTTTTGGGGGGATGCGCTGCTTACGGAAGCCTACATACTCAATCGTGTGCCAAGCAAGAGTGTATATGCCACACCATATAAGTTATGGTTTGGTAAGAAGCCATCCTTGGACCATTTACGCCCATGGGGTTCAGCCGGCTATGTGCATAACTCAACCCATAAACATGGAAACTTGGTCCAAGAGCCACCAAAATGGTGTTCATTAGGTACCCTGCACAATCAAAAGGATATGTGATGTACGGGGAACATCCAAATGGTGGCATGACGGAAATAGACTCCCGCAATGTCGACTTTTTTGAGGATGAGTTCCCGACCATTAGTGAAGTCAAGAAGGATGTCGAACTGTTTGAGTTACAGCAAAACATCCCACCATCAATCGGTGAAGGGGAGGATTTGGATTCTAACCAAGTCACCGAAGATGGTATGCCTCGCCTATCCGAAAGGAATGGGGGAAACTTGCCTGCCCAGGAAAATGAGACTCGTCCTCAATCTCCTATACATGAGGAAAGTGAGTCTGCGAGTAAGGTCCGTCCTCAATCTCCAGTTCTCGAACATGCACTTAGCCCACATGTTCGGGATCTCACGCCCCAGAGGGATAGTGGGAGCGACTCTCCACATGTTCAAGGTCCCACACCCCTTAGAGAGGGGGAGTGATACCTTGCCCAGGCAGGCGAGCAATGAAGGCTCCAGGCCCCGAAGGAGTGAGCGTGGAAGAATTTCTCGACGATATTTCCAAGTCGAAGAGGAAATATTCCTATGTACTCCCTTGGAAGTCGAGGAGCGTACCTATTACCAAGAAGCACTTGACTCACCAAGCCATAGAGAGTGGATGAATGCCATGAGGGATGAAATGGACTTGATGGCAAGAAACAAGGTTTCGGAACTTGTTGATCTTCTACCCCAGCGTAAGTCTATTGGAAACAAGTGGGTTTTCAAGATAAAACGTCGGGTAGATGGATCGATCGACAAGTTCAAAGCCCGTTTAGTGGCGAAAGGGTTTACACAAATTGAGGGTTTAGACTATGAAGAGACATTTTCTCCTGTGGTGAGATTTGCCTCTATTCGCCTACTCCTGGCCATGGTTGCCCATTTGGACTTAGAGTTATTCCAAATGGACATAAAGACTGCTTTCCTCAATGGCTGCCTTGAGGAAGGAATCTATATGGACCAACCCATTGGTTTGTATCAAAGGGATAAGAGGACAAGGTATGTCGTCTTAAAAGGTCCATATATGGTCTTAAGCAGTCTTCCAGGTCTTGGTAATTAAGATTCCATGAAGCTATAACTTTGTTTGGCTTATTCATAGTTTCGGAGGACCACTGTGTGTATGTTAAAAGATCAACCGGAGGGATTATGTTCCTTACCCTATACGTTGACGACATACTACTGGTTGGGAACAATTTGGAGATGATCGAAACCACTAAAAGGTGGCTATCCTCTATCTTTGAGATGAAGGATATGGGTGAAGTCAGGTATGTTCTAGGTGTGGAAATAATAAGGAATCGCCCTAAAAAACTTTTAAGTATGAGCCAAGAGGCATATATCAAGAAAGTCTTAGAACGATTCCGTATGCATTATTCCAAACCCGTAGACACTCCAGTTGAGAAGGGTTTAACCTTGAGCCTCGATCAATACCCAAAAACAGACAAAGAAAAGGAAGCCATGAGCAATATCCCCTACGCTAGTGCTGTAAGAAGCTTAATGTACGCCACGTTATGTACACGACCGGACATTTACTTTGCGGTTGGTCTGGTAAGTCGTTATCAAAGCAACCCAGGACAGGCTCATTCGCAAGCAGTTAAGAGAGTCATGCGTTACCTTCGTGGTACAACCAACTTGGTCCTATGCTATCAGGGCGGGGACCTTAAGTTGAGAGGATACTCAAATGCTGATTGGGGTGGTGACCCGAATAAGTCCAGATCAACCTCAGGATATGTGTTCACCCTGAGTGGGGGAGCCATATCATGGTGCAGTAAGAAGTAAGATTGCATAGCTCTGTCGACCATGGAGGCGGAATATGTCGCATGCAGCCTAGCCACGCAGGAGGCAATGTGCCTTAGGAGCTTCCTCCGGGACCTCAACCTCACTCCGAGAGCTGATGATCCTGTAGAGATGTTATGTGACAATACAGCTGCCATCTAGTTCGCCAAAGATCCGAAATTCCATCGTAAGACCAAACACATCAAGAGGCGTTATCACTTCGTGCGAGACGCCATAAAGACAAAGGAGGTTGCCATCAAGTATATACCCACCAACAAGATGATCGCTGATCCATTAACTAAGCCGATTCCTAGAGATGCATTCAAAGCACATTCATTGAGTCTAGGACTTCGCAGAGTTTAGTTTTTGGATAAAATCTTGTTATATATGACAAATACGTTCTTCATGTAAAAGGCATTTATGAAATAAAGGATAAGTGTTCTTTTTCTAAATGTTTTGTGATTTATCTGTTAGACATGTTGAAAAAGATGCTTTCCGAGCGGGTGGGATGAGACGTAATCATATTGGCACTAGGTGTGCAATATTGATAACTCATAACGTATGATTGAGAAATAGTCGCCTTAGTAAGTCCAAAATGAGACTCGAGGAAGTCGAATATGAGACATGATTTCATATTGAAGCCTTAAAAGCCGAATTTTGAGTGTCAAGATTAGCATTCAGTATATAAATTTAGTGGCTCACGTTAGATTTTTGGGTGAAAATCTAGACTGATGATTCGCATGGCATACAAGGTGACGATCCCAAGCAAGTGGGAGCTATGTCATGACACATATTTCATACTGTGTGTGCTTAAAAGACGATCATATACGGAGTGACAACTGACCTCCCTATCTCTTGTCACTGTGTGACCCTGTAGGCGAGAACCCTTTTGACTTAAAGCTATGATACGAAATCAAAACTTGATGTAGCTACTTTAATGTGTTTTTCAAGAATCACGATGTATACGGTTCAACGAGGACATATTAGGAAAGCTGTTAAGATAAGATGTAGTATCATGACTGTTTAAGGAAAAGTCTATCTGTCATCACCAATATCAACCCGGACGATTATATTGAGTGTATAATCAAATGATATATCATGGCATACAGGGATTAGTAATGTCACTGGTGATGTTTAGGATGATTTGAGGTATCGCATTCTGTGAAAGCGCTATGTTAGTTAGATGGTAATTTAATATAGCACTATTTGTTATTGCCAGTTGCACGTCCTATTCCCAGTATGAAGTGTGAGGAGGCATGGTTCATGGAGAGCATGTGTGTTTGCGGTCTTTGTGGCAGAGTGGGAGCTGTTGGACGGGCCTATTAGTTGAGGCCCGACGGCCACAAAACGGCTGCCCTAGACCCTAGTTGTTCTCTCCCATTACCTATAAAAGGAGGCTTGGGAGGGTCAGCCAAAACACACAGAAATAACAATTATACTCTCCTCCCCTCCTCCCCAGTTGCCCTACCGTCACTATCGGATATTTGAGTTTACGACGTGGACATCCCTTAAGCGACTCTAGTAGCCGCTCGCTATTATTATTGGCGTAACTGGTTTCTTTATTATCGTGGATTATTACCAACAGTACGCTTCCGCATTCAGGTTAGTCCTAATTCTTTCTACAAGCTCTTTTGTTGTCATCTTCTAACTAATATATGATGTTTCAGTTGTCATAATTTTAGTTGAATTGACAACCCTTAGTGTCTCAATCTATGGGATGATTTTTTGATATCCACTTCTATTATTTCCTATAAATAAAATATATACAGGGTTATATTTTGCTTATTAGCATAACTTTGGCTAGATTGGCAACTCTCAATATGTGGGATCTTATAGTATCACTAATATGATGCGTAAATTTGTGTTATAAGTGTAAAAATGGATACAAGGTTAAGAGGCCTGAAAATAGTCATTCGGGCATTGTGGTTCGCTCTTAACTTTTGTCGCAGTTTCATCATCTCCTAAGTTTCAAATTTGAAATTTGAAATCAAGATAATAAATTATTACGGTTAAAAAAAATGAAGATAAGGACCATTCTCGCTCCTCATAATCCATACAACTACTTATCCTATTTTTATCCAAACAAAATCTCTGCTTCCCACATACAAGAGTAACTAACCACCTAGAAACTTCTCCACTTTCATAGTTTCATGCTATCACCGCTCCTTACATGGCTTAACCATTTTAAACCCATGACACCTCATATTCTGCATATATAACCGCAAGGCACACCATATGTAGGAGTTTTGGGGGGGGGTGAGTGTCTCCATTGACATTAATTAGACATCAATGTTGATTCATTGTTGATGCTTCACACCGTAAACACATTCTTAATTACCTTTAATGATTCTTTCTTACTTTCATTTTGGCCTAACAATTGATTTTGATTTTTGTTTTGCTATGGTGTTTTTTGGGTCATTATAGCATAAATCCATATATATCATATTGAAGAAGAGGAGAACAAAGAGGAAGGCATTGCATCATCATGTAATGGCCAAGGTGATTACATGGATAGCATGGAAATATAACAACCCAAATAAGGATGCCACTTACCATGGCAATGTGAGGATAAAGAGGTGGTGACCTTTGGACTATAGAGTTGTTGACTGCTATCAATTACAATACACCCACGAATGAAATAGAGGAGGTATTAACTTATCGTTGTTCTTTTGGCTTTTAAGGCTTTTTTTTTGGGTATGCAATAAAGGTCGCATTTCCCTTTCTCTGTATTTTAAACCAAAATTACGCTATCTAATCACTTGTGCTCTTTTTTTCCCTTTTTGATAATTTCGCACATATGTATACCAAAACATTAACACAAGTGGCTAAACATACCATTCACAGAGATAAACTTCCAGCCCATGAGTGAAGAAGCCTTAATTGTGTGCAACACTTGGCTTTATCTTGCCCCCCAAATCCCCCTACCCCCCCCCCTCCAAAAAAATCGCTTAATTTAGCTTGAGAAAAGTATTTGCAACTACAATGTAGCTTAATCGATGGTGGATATTGTCGTAATTTTGTTGCAGAATGGATTTTCAAGGAGCCAAAAAACTAGGCAAGATGCCAATGAGTTTTGAGAGTGTTGTAGCGTATCTACTAAAATTATTTGTCTTTATAATACATAGATTGTATTAAATAGTTTTTTAAAATTTCTTTCCTAAAAAAATATAATTTTCTTCTAAAATGAATTGGCATCACTTAATAATTTGAACAGATTTGAGTCCAATCAGCTATAATACAAAGACTATTACAAATATTTCACTGTAATCTCTTTTTATTTTCAATATTACTTCTCTCTGCCTTGTGTTGGTGTATAGATCCCTAAAATAATAGAATCCTTTGCATTTTCAGTATCATGGACCAACATATGAATAGCTAAAGCAATACTGATGCATGGATATTACCATTATTCCATAACACTGCTATTCCCCTGAATGATTTATTGAGGAAACAAAGCCATAATGATCAAACCCCAACTAGGGAGGATTTTACGGATGTTGTTGTCATTAACCATTGTCTCTAAAAGGAATATCAAGTTAGGTATATGCATTCTAGCGAAGAACTTGATTTAAAAAAATTTAAGGAACACATATAAGGCACTACAAAAAAAACTTGCTTTTAGAAACCGTGTTTTGAAATCGAACTTATTTTAGTTTCAAAAATCTTGTTTTGTTACCAAATACAAAAACCATTTTTTTGGTTTCTAAATTCGAAACTGATTAATTAATCGATTTCTAAGTTTGGAAACCGATATTGGATACAGTTTCAAATTAGAAACTAATTACTAAATTAGTTTCTAATCTGAAACCAATTTTTATTTTAGTTTCAAACTTGGGTTGCTATTGAAAAAAAAAAAAGAAAATTTGAAGTTTTATTACCCTAAAATTTCAGCTTCCCACAAATTCCATTCATCTCCTGTAGCTCATCAATTTTGAACCCTAAAATCTCAGCTTTCCCTAATTTCATTTTGTCTCCTGAACCTTTGAAAACCACCATTCTCACCCTCTATCTGCTATGGCTCTTCAATTTGCCCTAAAATTTCAGATTTGATATTCGCTTCTGAAGGTTCGATTTTCCCATCGTTCTCTCGCTCAAAACTCAAGTCTATCTGGGCTCCTGAAGGTTCGATTTTCACTCCCTTTTCTGCTAGAGTTTAGATTAGTGTTAGGCATGTTCAAGGTAATTCTGGGTAATTTGGGTTTGAGCTTCAGATCTGACTCTTGTTTCAGGTTTGCCTCCATTATCTTTGACCTACTCTCTTACTCTGTCTCTCTCTCAAAGTCAATTTGTTTTGTGTTCCAATTTTCTCAATCTGAAGAGATTTGGCTTTTGCTTGCTATTTGGGTAGTTTCAATGTCTTTTGTGCCCTTTTGGTTGATGTTCTGAATTCTTTGAAGTATTATTTTGCAGCATCGACGATCTTTAAATTATCTGCTTGTTTCGAATATCTACTCTACTAAAATAATTATGTATGATTTTATCCCCAATTCTCTTACCATTTTATCATCCAGATTGTTTTTTGAATAGTTGATGTTGATTCTAGTTCTCATCCGATTTTTCCCTACAGGGAATCCCATGAGCATTCCTGATGATGCTGCCGGCCCAAATGGCACCCCCATTAGGTTAGAGGTAAAAAGCTCAATCCGATGAATACCATTTGCGTTCTTATCCAAAAACGAAATGTCACTAAATAGCATGAGTAATTGTTTGCTATGTGAAATGAAAATCTAGATTGAAGTTGGGAACTACTTCATTTATGCTTATAAGTGATTCTTAGTCCACTCCCTATTTGCTATTTTAGGGGGCCGGGGGGAGGGGAATTAGATGTTCAGGGGTTGATTGATCACAATTTCATGAGCTGTCACATTTTTGTTTAATGAATCAAAGAAAGTTTACGTAGTATGTATATGCATGTATGAGGACCTGTGCACTTTTGTTGAATGAGTTAGCACTTACCCTTCTGTTGACGTAATGTTTTTACAAGACAGTTTCCTTATGTTATAATTTGTCTTAGCTTGTTGGCGTTTCAGTTTATCACATTTGTGATCTTACTGCTGTACAAAGGAGAAACACAGTATGTGACACAGTACTGGGAATTCTATTTGCTTTATTTGTGTATCAACTAAATTGAAGAAACATCGACATTATTGCCTAGGTGTTGAACTCTTAGTAGAGTTGTTGGAAATTGAATAAGTTGTAATGACAAAACCTAGAACTTCGAACTTTGCATGCTGATGCTCTATGCCTCTGCTGCAATGTTGTTTCCCTTTCCTGTGTGAATGGATGTGAGCTAGGTTTTGTTGTCCTTTCACAAGTGAAAATTGTCACTGTACTGAGCCCATGTCAAATCTTGTATTTAGCTTTACTTAAAATTTCAAAATCCCTATTGGAATATTTGGTCATTGCCACGTGAGGTTTAGACTTTGTGCTTCTAGGCTGATGGAATATGAGCTTTGCCTGTGAGTGCTGGCTTCTTTTCTAGTAGCTGTTTGTTTTTGTTGGGCAATTTCCATAATTACTTCAGTTATGTTCCTTCAGGTTTATTATGTAAATGTTCACTATTGCCTCAACAAATGCTGTCTATTTTTTATTATCCATTACCATACGGTTCTACCTAATTAGATATTAAGAGTTTTAACTTATGCGACTTAGTTGTTGTTCCATCTTATTCCATTACTTGTAATCAAAATAAATGCAGGATTGGTGCGAATGGGAGGATGAGCATGCATCTCTTATCAAGGAAGCATATTGGGAGATGTCTTGTGTATGCATCAAACCTGCTAATGTTATTTTGCTACTTATTTTGATGCAATGATCCTTCAATGCTTTGATCGGGAAAAAGAAACCTGAGAGGGGTCTGCATTCAACTATGTCTAATGGACTATATATGTTACTGCATTCAAGTTTCACGTGAATCCAAAGATGAGAGTTATAATTATTGAAAAACTTAACCATTTCTCACAAAACATCTAGTCAAGTTTTCAACTTAATTGCTTATGATCCCATCTTTTTAGATGCATTCAAGTCTTCTTCTCTTTCGCTTGGTGATACATAAAACTCTCTATAAATATTAATTACTGATATCATATCTATTTATTCCACGCGTATATTTATATCCTTATAGACTCATAAGCAGTTGTTCAACCTTGTTTATTACTTAGAAGAGAAGAGAAAATAATGAAGAATAATCCTTTGGATTGTGTGTTTGCATTTCTTAATCTAATGGACTACCAAACCTGATTATATATCTTCTTGGAAAAGTGTTCTGCAGTCAGTTGTGTACCAAACCCTTTTTTTCTTTTGCACTTGTGATAATGCACTAAGACTATTCAGGAGGCTGAAACTGCATGAAAGTGGGACCATGCTGTGAAAAACTTTACATGTAATAGGTGCATTCAGGCCTATGCATATGGCTGAAACTGTGTATATCTGAAATTTGCAACAATCTGTTTGTCTAGCTTACATGCATTCAAAACAGTAGCTTCACATCACTAGTAACATCTTATATTTTTGCGACTTGATCTTGTAGTCTTGTACTGTGAATTTGATATGTTATTGTAATTTTTCAGATCACATTTGTGGGGTTCTTTTGGAGTATTAGCATATTTACAAACCTTAGATATTATAGTGGGTTGTCAATTTAGCAAATAGCTCTACCTTTTGGAATCAACATTGTTGTAGAAGCTTTGATAACTATATATACATATCTATGTATTATGCACTTTAGTTGTGAGTGTTGTAGCTGTGTCCATTATGTTATGATATCGAAAGTATTATAGAATTACTATAGGGATTAAAATTGGCAAACTTATGCTTATTGTACTTTAGTGCCGTTTTGATATTGAAATTAGTCTTCCAGTTTCAAAACTTGCCCAGAGCGCTTTTTTCTAAATTTGAAACCAATGAAGATATTGGGTTTCAAAATTAGAAGCTGAATGAAATGAAGGGTTTCTAATATTTAGGAACTGAATCACGCCATTAGTTTCAAATATTAGAAACTGATGCACAGTGTCAGTTTCTAAATATTAGAAACCCTTGATTTTATTCGGTTTCTAAATATTAGAAACCGATAGACAGATTCGGTTTCAGAAATATTAGAAACTGATGTCTCCAATCGATTTCTAAATATTAGAAACCGGCAAATTCACCAGTTTCAAAATGCGGTTTCAATTTTAGAAACCGATATTAGTTCAGTTTCAAATCTATTCTGCGACCAAGCTTCCAGAAACGAATCGGTTCGATTTCGAATCGGTTTCTAATTGGGATTAGAAATCGATTTTGGCTATTTAGAAACCGAAATTTCCGGTTTCTAAACGCCTGTTTTTGTGCAGTGTTATAGGGAAAAGGATCTCTACAATTGCTTCTATGTCACCCCACATGATATAAACTAAACCAAAACTAATATACTACAAACTAACCAAGTAAATTGCTATTCAATCATAAGCCTTGGAGAACCATGTACTGAGCCTGAGGGCACTATGAAAGATAGCCTTGGAAATGATGGTTGAAGGATTCAAGCATCCCTTCTCTCGCCATTATGCAAATTAAAGTGTACATCAAAAAATAATTCAGGAAACAAAACATAGACCCGAGAAAACCTTCCATGGCTGCAGACTTGCATGGCTAGTCAAGATTGAAATGATGCGTAAAGCCACCCAAAACAATAATTGCCATAGAGAAAATATTGTAGGAGAGAGAATTAGTTTCAGTGTCCCACTGCAATTTAATCTTAGTGAAGCAGTATTCCTCGTAATTCTGGAATATTTGTCTCAGGGAACAATAATCTCCAACTAGCAAAATTGGATGTTAGAAGACAAAGAACACTTCTAGATCTCAGACAAAAGCACGAAGCATTGTTATATTCAATATCTCAACAACGACATAATGTCTGGACTAAAAAACAAACAACATATATAATGTACTCACTCATAAGGGATGGTAATAATGAGACACCTAGCAGCACTGTTGTGTTCTACATCTCAACAACAACGTAATGCAAACTATAATTGGTATGGGCACGAAGGCATTCTGTATACCAGCCTTGGAAAAACAAGAGAGGTTAACCCCAGCTTGTTTGTTTCTCTCACCATATCAGTTTCATAGCAAGTCTTTAGAATGAGCTTAAAGTAGGATGTCTAAAAAGATTGAATAAGCTGATGCTACGGAATGCTATGTCTTGCTGCATAGAAGGGAATTGCTAAATTAACTCATGGCATCTATTATAGTTCCCAAAAAATGGTAGGTAAAATGTTCATACTAAAATTGAATAACGAGATACTAGTGAATGTAAGCTACAAATCAGCCAGAACCCAGATGGAGCTTATATGATAAGACAAGAAATAAATCTTGGAAGTTAAGAGTAAAATAATTGACCGATAAGAAGATGGGGTATTATGCCAACAGTTGGGTGGGTTCGGTTGCATACCTTACAGATCTAGAGGAGCACTTCTAACCCCAGTAATTATAGGTATTATCCAACAACCATCGATCTAGAACCAAGAGAAGGGGGTATGCTATTAACCATAATAGATATCTAGTTTTCATGTGCACAAAGAATTAGGGGTCTATGAAAAACATATTTCTAAATCATTAATGTCATCTGAGCTTAAGAGAGCTGCATTAAGAATATATAGCCATGGGTAGGTGACTGCACCACAGGTGTAAGTTGCTTAAATAGAGGGTTAGCTATCAAAACTTTATTGTGGATTAAATGTCTGACCATATTCATGTAAACTACTGCATGTATACATGAAGGAGAAGCGAGCAAGTATATGCAAGGACTAAACAAATGATGACACACTAGTAGACAATATATTTGTAATTGAGAACGCTACAAGGCATATCCCTAAATCAACGTTTAACCATATAGAGAAGCACATGTTTTTCTAGATCAAGACAAAGAGGTAACTAAACCCAATAAGTAAAATAAGTAACCTATTAACCATACACCATAGTTTAGGAAGAATTCTCAACCACATAAACACAACAAAAGTAATACAATAAGCCCTCAATCAACGATGCCAAAATTTCATAACCTAAATAATTTGAGCCAGAGGATAATAATTGTAGGAAGAATTAGGACTAACCTGGATGCGGAAGCGTACTGTCGGTAATAATCCACGATAATAAAGAAAATCAGGCGGCTACCAGAGTCGCCTTAATAATCACGTTCTAAACCCAAAAACCCGACGGATGGTGGTTCAGCCGTGAGAGAGAAATAGGAGAATATGAGAGGTGGAATCAGTATCACGCTTGCTGACCCCCTAAGCACCCTTTATATAGTTTAGGGTGTGGTTAGGGTTGTTGCCCTAGGCAACATAAGTGGCCATTGGGCCTAAACCTATTAGGCCCGACCAACAGCTCCCACTCGGCCACTTAGGCTGTAAAACACGTGTTCTCCATGTACCACAACTTCTCATATTTCATACCAGGAATAGGACGTGCGATCAAAAATAACGAGTAGTGCTATATTAAGTTACCATCCAACTAACATAACACCTTCAAGAAATGCGATACCCCAAAACCATCCCAGTGCATCACCAGTGACATTTCAATTCCCTCATGCCTGATATATCATATGATTATGTTCTCAACATAATCGCTCGGGCTGATATGGTGATGGTGGATCGGTTTTTCCTTAAATACTCATGAAATTTCATCTTAACTTAACTGCTTTCCTAACGTATTTTCGCTGAACCGTATACATCGTGGTTCTTGAGAATCATATTAAGGTAGCATCATTAAACTTCGACTTAATATCATAACTTTAAGTCAAAGGGTTATCGTCCATAGGGTCACACAGTGACAAGTGATAGGGAATTCAATTGTCACCCCACACATGGGTCGTCTTATAAGGACACACAGTATGAGATGTGTATTACGGCATAACTCCCACTCAACTGGGTTCGTCACTCTCTATGCCATGCGAATCATCAGTCTAGATTTTCACCCAAAAATCTAACCTGAGCCACTAGATCAACATACTGAATATTGATCTTGACACTCAAGATTCGGCTTTTAAGGTTTCAATATGAAAACTTATTTCATACTCGACTCCCTCGAGTCTCATCTTAGTCTCACTAAGGGGACTATATTCATTCTACTCATACACTTCCAGTGTGAGTAATCAATATTACACACCTAGTGCTAATGTGATTCCGTCTCATCCTACCCGCTACTCAAGCGTCAGGGCGATTGCCTGTGTGACTAGGCCAATCAGAAGCCCGTGGCATTTCAATATGCCTAACGTGCAACAATTAGTTATGAGCATTTTGGCCATTTGCAAAAGAAACATGTCCATCACGTAATAGGACACGTCTAACTGCCAAACCTTATGAATTCCAAGACTCAACCAATGAGTTTTGGACGTATCATTAGGAATGGCTTTAGTTAAAGGAACATATCACCTTGTTAGTGTATATATACCTAATGACAATGCTTTTTGTCTCTATGGTACAAAACACACAATCTACTTTCATAGCTAACGTTGTTGTGCAGCTTTGCTTCTTTGCACACCATGACATAGCTCTCCCACTCAGGTTGAAGGCATGTCCTGAGGTTGACTTAGACTCATCCAAGTCACTACCCCAATTAATATTTGAGTATTCTCTCAACTTGAGGCCTCCTCCTTGATAGCAAAAGACAGAGTTATCAATACCACGAAGGTAGCACTTGATTCTCTTGACGACTTGCCAACCAGCAAGTTTTGGGTTACTTCGATAACGACTTATCAAACTAACTGCAAAGTAATGTCGGGTCATGTACATAACATGGCTTACAATAAGCTTACTATGATACTAAGGTTAGGGACTTTTGCTCATTATCTCTATTTTTTCATCTGTTTTAGAACATTAAGTAAGACTCAAGGTTGGACCCTTGTCAACTGGAGTATCCACGGGCTAGGGATTATAAACCCAAAATCATTCCAAGACATTTTGATGTATGCTTCTTGGGATGACTTTGGATTTATTTCCACTTCCAGGACATACTTGGATTCACCCGTGTCCTTCGTCTCAAAAACATGGAATAACTACCTTTTAGTAGCTTTAATCACATCCAAGTTGTTCCTAGTCATCGGTATGTCATCAACGTGAGGAACGTAATTCCTCATGTTGATCTTCCGACATACAAAATGGTATTCTGAGACCATAGAAAAGCCAAAATGGCTTTATGGAATCTAGAGTACCAAAAATTGGAAGATTGCTTAAGATCACATATGGATCTTTTAAGACGACGCACATTGTCCTCTTATCCGTTTGATACAAAATCAATGGGTTAGCCCATATAAATCTCTTTCTCAAGATTACCATTGAAAAAAACTATCTTTACTCCATTTCGAACTCAAAGTCCGAATCGGAAACCAGGGCTAGGAGTATCCGGGCCTGAACTTATTAATTGAACTATCCATCCGATGTTTTATCTTGAAGACTTACATCGGAGTGGAGTTTCAACGAGTTCTCAAACCTTGCCAATGAGTCCATCTCTCTCTTATGACATCCAATCACTTTTTGTGATTTAGTGAGACAACCGTCTCTTGACAAGAGATAGATCCCTAATCTCTCGATGGAGTGCATAAGAATATTCCTTTTTCGATTTAAAAAATCATCGAGGAATTCTTTCATGCTTGGGATCCTGGAACCTTCATTATTTGTCTGCCTAGGTGATAAATCCCTCCCCCTTTCTCTAAGAGGTATGGGACCAGGAGTTTCTCCCCCTTTCTCTAAGAGGTATGGAACCCTAATTATGAAGAGAAAATTACTCCCACTATCCATTGGAGGTGAGATCTTGAACATGAGGACTAACTACATGTTCAGGAATAACTCTCCTCAACAATTGGAGATTGAGGACGAATCTCATTCTTCTTGACAAACAAACCTTCACCATTCTTACCAAGTAAGAAATGTGTGCCATCCTCGGTGACTTAATGAGAATTCAAATCCTCCCCCTCACCGAGAGGTGGTTGAAGGTGTTGTTGTAATGCATACAAATTGAGGTCCTTTCAAATTTCATCAAATGTTAGGGAACTTATCCTTAAGAAAATCGACACTGCGTGATTTAGTTTCACGAAGAAAATATTCATGATTTCGATTGGTTCGAAGAGTTTTAATATTTCGTCCCAATTGAGTCCTACTACAGCTATAAAGTATATGAACAAATCAAGTACTTAATAGCGGTGATATAGTAGGTACATATACCTATATCATGAATATATGTAGCTCCATGACATGCTTTCATATTCATGGACCCGTAGATGTCCAAAGTGAAAGAAGGCTAAGGGATTTGATGGACTCGAAATCTTACAAAAAGATTTCCTATTACTTTACTAGCTAGGCATAACTCGCATTTTGTACCCTAAGCCTAGAGAGTTGGTCTTACAAGGCCATCTTTAGCTAGTCCATTAACTCTATCTTGACCCTTATGGTCAAGCCGAGCATGCCTAAAAACAGATTCGAAAATAGGACAAGGATGGAAGATGTTCTATTTTGTCCAAAAACATTGAAAACACCTTTCAATGTGACATGGCCAAACAGATCACCATACCATATGATTTCTAAGACATCTAGACGAAAATTAAAGAAAACTAATCTTAGGAACAGAAAACACAAGGAAACATCGCACCCCAGGTGCATAGAGAGCATCAGGAAGAGACAACGTAGTCCCTTCAAGGAGCCTCGAATGATTTTTCCTTAATTCAAGAACATCATTTTCATCTTCATCACCTAAAACGATAATTTGTGAACCCATCGTGTAGTGATGCAAGTTCACAAAAATCAACTCATTCCCCAACTATGTGCTTGGTTCCTCCTGTATCTGTAATCCACTAAGGATCACAGTTAGCAACAAATGCTTGAGAACGCACATATTATCCAGGCTGTGAAAGAAGGTAACTTAATTGACTCAGGACAATCCCAAGCATAAGATCCCTAATTTCCACAGTCATAGCATTCACACGTACTATATGCCCCTCTTGATTTCCCTTAGTCTTTTTCCCTTTTGCAATACCAATCTTAGGTTTAGAACTTTATGAGGGAATAGATCGGACGAACCTGATACTAAGCTAATCCCACGCATACTTAATAGTGGGGTAACTTTCAATCCCTCACTAAACTGTCATTCATGCGGTACTACTAAGTATAGCATATTGATCAATCCATTCTCCTACCACTTTTGGTATGTTTTTAAGTTTTCTAGATACTGTTCACTAACAGTACCATCTTTGCCATCCTATAAGACCTAGAACCTAATGAGTGTCCTAACATTTCACGTTCATTAAGAAGAAATTGAATCCTCTGACATTATGTATCATAGTAAGTGATACCAAATTCTTTTATTGGTAAACAAATTACTAACCTTATTGCCATATCTAAAATGTATATATTCTGTAAAGTGGATATTAGCCATATTTTCAAATAAATAAATTATCAAAAAATCCATTATCCATGTCGTATGATCGAAAATTTCGCTAAACTCATAATCATCTCATACAAGCATGAATTAGAAGTTTTTATAACTTATTTATCACAATTTTCCATAAAACATAATTTATGGAGAATATTATGGTTAAACAAATTAGCATTTCAGATATATCACAAAGATATCCAGTTTAATGTAAACTAAATTTACATAAAGTTATCTCATTGTTTGTAACTACTAATATGTCATTTAGAACTTCATCAATGACATACCCAACATACAATTCAAATTGTTATACAAAACACATTTGTATAATAAAATGAATCTACAATGCTAAACATATTTGAATAATAGCATGTTACAAAAGATTTTCATAAAGTGCCCAAATAGCAATATAGAAAACACATTTATATAATTATATGAAACTTATTCAAATGTTATTCGCAAATTATAAAACACATTTATAATGTTACGAATTTGGATTTCATAAAACCAATTCATAAAATACCGCTATGCTACATAATTAGCCAATAACATGAAATGAATTCACATTCATTAATTTGGGCAAAGAAAAAAGTGCTAAAACAATTAGCAAGTTTACTAGTTCATATATATAAAACACATTTATACAATACTACTAATTGGTGATTAACATGAAACATATCCATGTAATTGAACGCAACATACTTTGTAACATGAAATATATTCAAATATTAGTCACAATTAATCATACATAGAACAGATCTATATAATATTAAAATTTGGATGAAACAAGTTCATAGTAAGACTCGCAAATTATATAAAACGTATTCATATAATATTGCAAACTTAAAATTTATGAAACAAATTCATAAATAGATCAAATACCTTACATATCCAAATAATAACATGAGATAACTACAAGAGTGATAGAACAATGAACTGATTCATAATTGCTCATATTTTGTATAAAAATATTGAATCATGAAACACATTCATGTAACGAGATATTATATAAAACGTATTTATATAATATAACTTATGAAACATATTCATTTGTCGACCAAGTGGGATCTTCATATCACGATATTTATTGAATTCGAGTAAAACAAATTACGTCATACGCACTAATTTTATATATGAAACAAATTCATATAACGTTAACCCAATGGATCAATAACAAGTTACTCGGTCAAGAAAATGTCAAGTTGATGCATATATAAAACAAATTTATATATGTGACATTAAACATATTAATGTTTTTATAACGAAATTATGCATTTAGAATTAAAACTAATTCGAAACCTTAATTCAGCGAAATGAATTAACTGCATGAAACTTTATCAACTTGAATATCATTATAATTCAATTAAAGGTCATGGTATGACTAATAATTAAACAACAATGGCTGAAAAATAATTCGGCCCTAAACAGTCGAAAATAGCCTGACCCATATCATTGAAATGCGGCAAAAAGCAAACCGGCCCAAAAAGAAAAATGGTCCAAAAAACAAAATTTTGGGCCAAATAACCAGCTCACTAAACCGGTCCCCCTTGCCTTTTATTGGATGTTTCAGCCCAAATCAAGGAGGGTTTTAAGGGCCTAAACTCTCACTTCTTCTCTGCCACTCGACCCCTCTCTCTCTCCCCTCTCGGTCTTTCTCTGCTTGCTAGTTCTCGACCTCTCTCTCTCTCTTCGGTTCTTAGTCTGCCTCTCAAATTCTCCTGACACCATAGCCAGGAGCACGAAACTCCTTTCTGGGCACTTGTCGTTGTGACCATGGCAGCCACCACCGCCGTTCCAGTTCCCTGAAAACCACCCATGTGATGTGAGGCCACCGCCCTCTTCGCCTTCGATCTATGCTGACTTGTCGAGAACAGATGCTACCACCACGTAGATCTACCAAGACCGAGTCTGGGGAAGTGGCCCACGCAGCCACGCGCCACTGAGGCGGCAGCGCGTGGACACACGCGCCTCCGGTTATGCTGTTTTTGCAAGTTTCTTTCCGAGGTCACGTAGATCAGCAAGCAAAGGCGCGGTTGGAGAAAGAAGAAAGGCAAACTGAGCCTTTATTGGCGGCGCGTGTTGGCACGCGCCACCCTTCCCCCATCGCTGATCGATATTTTTCCGAAACTGCCTCCTCTTTTTTTTATTTTTTTATTTTTTTTTGTTTTGGTCGGAATTACGTCGGTGGTGGTCAGCGAGGGCCACCGAGGCCTCACAGTATTCGCCGCTACCGTCACCACAAAGGTGCCGGTGATGGGGACAGTAGGCAGACCACTAAGGTCTCACCACTGCCATGGTTAGGGTTAGGGTTAGGGTTAGGGCTTCGGGTTTACCCTTCCCCCCGCTCTCTCCTTTTTTTTTTGTTTGTTTGTTTTACCGTAATTAGAGGAAACTAATTATGCTACTGATTTATGAATTGTACACAGCATGAACATTGTAGCATAATATTCAGGCAGCAATTATCTGTTGTTTAAATTTAAACTGAAACATGCTTGTATTGAATAACGTAATTGCAAAACTGAACTACCCAAAAAAATTCAGTCTTTAATCATGAAAACATGCTTGGCGTAATCACTATCATGCCTATTTAACCTAGGCAGATTTGCAAGAATGGATGCTGACACACAGCCGCACAAATCAATTAGTGCACACATAGTCGCACAAATCACAATTGGGGTTTATTTCATCAATTTGGGCGTACAAGTTTCAAAAACTAAAACACTCAACAAGTATTCAACTAAAGATACAATCTCTAAGTTGATTCCGGGCACCATAATTACGAAAACATGCTACAAAAAAATAGGGTTGTATAATTACGAAAATTAAGCAATTAATCGTGTAAAGGAGCATGCTTTCAATGAATCCGTTTTAGCAGACTTATTGATCTTTCAATCGGGACTAATCCAAACAGTTTAGGCTCTGATACCACTGTAGGAAGAATTAGGACTAACCTGGATGCGGAAGAGTACTGTCGGTAATAATCTACGATAATAAAGAAAACCAGGCGGCTACCAGAGTCGCCTTAATAATCACGTCCTAAACCCAAAAACCCGACGGATGATGGTTCAGCCGTGAGAGAGAAATAGGAGAATATGAGAGGTGAAATCAGTGTCACGCTTGTTGACCCCCTAAGCACCCTTTATATAGTTTAGGGTGTGGTTAGGGTTGTTGCCCTAGGCAACATAAGTAGCCGTTGGGCCTAAACCTATTAGGCCCGACCAACAATAATCATAAGTTAAACCAAGGTGATAGTAATTGAGAATAGACTGACATTGAAACTTCGAACGATCAATGGAAGGGAAAGCAATGGATGGAGGTATACAAAAGAGAGAGAAAGAGAACTTCCCTGACTATAGCTGTCGTAGACACCATTGTTTGGTGTCGCCTGATGCCTTCTGCTCCAGAATTTATGTCATTTATAAACAAACAACATGGAGATGATACACTCCTGAGCTACGTCAGGAGGAGGAACCACCAAGAATCGGACTCCAAAGCCTTGGTCTTGCATAATCTTGCATATTTAAGCCATCACGATGCAAATCAAATTAAGCCATTTCAGGGTTCGTAATTCGTAGTAGGAGCATTTAGAAAATTGTAGATAAAGGAGCTAACCCTGAAGACTTGACAAACTGAGGTGGGAGATCGATGAAAAAAAATGACAATTCTGTAATGGAGAGTCATTTTAGATTTGAGAACATCTGAAGGAATGTGGGCACAAATTTGACAAGAAGGGAGGAAGGCATTCTCTAGCCTAACTCTACTTGTATCAAGAAATGAAATCCTACTAGGATTAGGTATAGCAAATAGATATGGTTTAGCCACTCTTAACCACTTAAGTGGTCTCTGGCCGTCCAACTACCTATATATAACAATGCTTACCGTCTTTTTTTAGGGTGTGTTTGGTATGGTTGAAAACCATTTTCTCAGAAAATAATTTTTTATATAAAATGATTTTTCATTTAAACTGATTTTTTAGTTCATATTTTCAGTTGTTCGGTAAAGGGGGAATTAAACTTTCTGAAAAATGAGTTTAATTAGCAAAAAATGAACAAAAAAACTAAAAAGAGGCACATTAATGAAACACAAAAAATAAGTAAGAAATCTAGAAAAATGAAAAATTTATACATTTTTTCCCTTTTGGGAATTATATTACAATAGTGGTATTATCTAGATCAAAGTTGTGATCATATGTACATTTGTTAATTTTTTTTATCTTACTTATTGCCTACAATTCGAAGCTAGCAACACTTATTAATCTTCCATCTTCGAGTAGGCATCCAAACAAAGAAGAGAAAAAAACCTAGTGAGTTTCTCTATCTTCTTAACCCTGCCAACAACTTGCAAAGCATTTTGAATTTCAATGAAATCATGATCGTCAGATTCACTGGCGTCGGCATCAGGATGAACAATTTCGCCAATCTTTAATACGCTGCCTTAATCTTCGTTTCATATGTCATTGCCTTAATCTTTGAAATACATGTTTCGATATTTGATGAGCAAGTTGTGCATGGACGGTCTGCATGCTCTAACTTAAGAGAGAGTATTAGAAAATAAACTAGCCTTTAAACCCGTGCTACACAGGGGTTGTCTTAAAATTTTAGCTAAAATATTTTCAGAAATATTATAATTAATATTATGATTTAAATTTTTAGAAATAATAATATTAACATATCTGTAATTTATTTCCTTTTTTCTTCATTGAAGTAGTTAAAAAGACATTATTCATTATGATGACTTTAAATCAATATTGTTTAAATTTTTATTTTTAAAAAAATCTTAATAAATATTTCATAGAACACGTGTCACGACCGTAGTATTCAAAATCACTTATATATATATATATATATA
>JAKOGI010003622.1:0-47362 GCA_029747015.1 Carnegiea gigantea | reverse complement strand
CGTAACGCACTCTTAGCTCGCCGCTTCCGAGCTGTCAGTTACGGACTTGCGAACTCTTTAGATTTGGCGCGATGTATGCACGACTCGGCAGCCGCGTGCACTCTATAAAAGATTTGTTCCGCCAGATTCTAATGGGTGCGATCATCCCAGCATTAATGCACCGGATCCCATCAGAACTGCACAGTTAAGCGTGCTTGGACGAGAGTAGTACTAGGATGGGTGACCTCCTGGGAAGTCCTCGTGTTGCGCCCCTTTTTCGATGTTTTTTTCTTTCTTAAAAGTACCGATATTTCTCGTTTCATTTGCTGTGGATGTCGGATGAGAACTGACCAGGATGAGAAAAAACATTCAAATCTGGCCTTTCAGCCATATTCAGTCGAAATTACCTAAATTCCCCGACGGACGCCTCCTGGCCCTGAAAACCACATCAGAGGCTCGTTTTTACTGTAACACACGGACGAAACCCCATGCTTGCACGGGGCAATGAAGGTGGTCGAGCTACCGTCCGTAACGCACGCTTAGCTCGCCGCTTCCGAGCTGTCAGTTACGAACTTGTGAACTCTTTGGAGCTGCCATGATGTATGCACAACTCAACGGCTGCGCACCCTCAATGAATCATTTGCTCCGCAAGATTCCAATGGGCGCGATCATACCAATGCTAATGCACCGGATCCCATCAGAACTCCGCAGTTCAGCGTGCTTGAGCTAGAGTAGTACTAGGATGGGTGACCTCCTGGGAAGTCCTCGTGTTGCACCCCTTTTTCGTTGTTTTTTTCTTTCTTGAAAGCGCCGATCTTTCTCGTTTCATTTGGTGTGGCTGGCGGATAAGAACTGACCAGGACGAGGAACAAGCATCCAAATCCGGCCTTCCGTCCATGTTCACTCGAAATTACCAAAATTCCCCTACGGATGCCTCCTGGCCCTGAAAACCACATCAGAGGCCCCTTTTTACTGCAACACACGGATGAAACCCTATGTTGGCACGAAGCGATGAAGGTGGTTGAGCTACGGTCCGTCATGCACGCTTAGCTCGCCTCTTCCGAGCTGTCAGTTGCGAACTTGCGACCTCTTTGGAGCTGGCGTGCTGTATGCGCGACTCAGAGGCCGCGTACCCTCAATGAGATATTTATTCCGCAAGAATCCAATGGTTGCGATCATACCAGCACTAATACGGTGGATCCCATCAGAACTCCGCAGTTAAGCGTGCTTGGGCGAGAGCAGTATTAGGACGGGTGACCTCCTTGGAAGTCCTCGTGTCGCACCCCTTTTCGTTGTTCTTTTACCTTTCTTAAAAGCACCGATCTTTCTCGTTTCATTTACTGTGGTCGTTTCATTTTCAGTTGAAATTACCCAAATTCCCCTACGGACGCCTCCTGGCCCTGAAAACCACTTCTGAGGCCCTTTTTTCACAGCATCACAAGGACGAAACCCCACGCTGGCAAGGGGCGATGAAGATGGTCGGGCTACCGTCCGCAACGCACGCTTCGCTCACCGCTTCCGAGCTGTCAGTCACGAACTTGCGACCTCTTTAGATTTGGCGCGCTGTATGTGCGACTCGACAGCCACGTACACTCTATAAAAGATTTATTCTGCAAGAATCCAATGGGTGCGATCATCCCAGCGCTAATGCACCGAATCCCATCAGAACTCCGCAGTTAAGCGTGCTTGGGCGAAAGTAGCACTAGGATTGGTCACCTCCTGGGAAGTCCTCGTGTTGCACCCTTTTTTTGATGTTTTTTCTTTCTTAAAAGCACCGATCTTTCTCGTTTCATTTGCTGTGGTCGTCGGATGAGAACTGACCAGGACGAGGAAAAAACATCCAAGTCAAGCCTTCAATCCATGTTCATAAGAAATTTCTGAAATTCCCCTGCGGACGCCCCCTGGCCCTGAAAACCACATCAGCTGCCCTTTTTTACTACAACACACGGACGAAACCCCATGCTTGCACGGGGCGATCAATGTGGTCGAGCTACCGTCCGTAACACACGCTTAGCGCGCCACTTCCATGCTGTCAGTTACGAACTTGCGACCTCTTTGGAGCAGTCATGCTGTACGCGTAACTCAACGGCCGTGTACCCTCAATGAAACATTTGTTCCGCAAGAATCCAACGGGTGCGATCATACCAGCACTAATGCACCGGATCCCATCAGAACTCCGCAGTTAAGCGCACTTGGCCGAGAGTGGTTCTAGGATGGGTGACTGCCCATGAAGTCCTCATGTTGCACCCCTTTTTCGATGCTTTTTTCTTTCTTAAAAGCACCGTCCGTAACGCACGCTTAGCTCGCTGCTTCCGAGCTATCAGTTACGAACTTGCGATCTCTTTGGAGCTGGCGTGCTGTATGCCCAACTCAACCGCCGCGTACCCTCCATGAAACACTTGTTCCCCAAGAATCCAATAGGTGCGATCATACCAGCATTAATGCACCGGATCCCATCAGAACTGCGCAGTTAAGCGTGCTTGGGCGAGAGTAGTGCTACGATCGGTGACCTCCTGGGAAGTCCTCGCGCTGCACCCCTTTTTCGTTGTTTTTTTCTTTCTTAAAAGAATCGATCTTTCTCGTTTCATTTGCTGTGGCCATCGGATGAGAACTGACCAGGACGAGAAAAAAGCTTCCAAATCAGGCCTTCCGCCCATGTCCACTCGAAATTACCGAAATTCCTCAACGGACGCCTCCTAGCCCTGAAAACCACATTAGAGGCCGTTTTTTACTACAACACACGGACGAAACCCCATGCATGCACGGGGCGATGACGGCGGTCGAGCTACCGTCCGTAACGCACTCTTAGCTCGCTGCTTCCTAGCCGTCAGTTACGAACTTGCGACCTCTTTAGATTTGGCGCGCTGTATGCACCACTCGGTAGCCGCACACACTCTATAAATGATTTGTTCTGCCAGAATCCAATGGTAGCGATCATCCCAGCACTAATGCACCGGATCCCATCAGAAGTGCGCATTTAAGCGTGCTTGGGCGAGAGTAGTACTAGGATGGGTGACCTCCTGGGAAGTCCTCGTGTTGCACCCCTTTTTCGTTGTTTTTTTCTTCCTTAAAAGCACCGGTCTTTCCCGTTTCATTTGGTATGGCCGTCGGATGAGAACTGACCAGGACGAGGAAAAAGCTTCCAAATCAGGCCTTCCGCCTATGTTCACTCGAAATTACCGAAATTCCCCTACGGACGCCTCCTGGCCCTGAAAACCACCTTAGAGGCCATTTTTTTACTACAACACACGGACGAAACCCCATGCATGCACGGGGCGATGAAGGTGGTCGAGCTACCGTCCATAACGCACGCTTAGCTGGCCTCTTCCGAGTTGTCAGTTACGAACTTGCGACCTCTTTAGATTTGGCGCGCTGTATGTGCGACTCGGCAGCTACGTACACTCTATAAAAGATTTGTTCCGCAAGAATCCAACGGGTGCGATCATCCCAACGCTAATGCACCGGATCCCATCAGAACTCCGCAGTTAAGCGTGCTTGGGCGAGAGTAGCACTAGGATTGGTGACCTCCTGGGAAGTCCTCGGGTTGCACCCCTTTTTCGTTGGCTTTTTCCTTCTTAAAACCACCGATTTTTCTTGTTTCCTTTGCGGTGGCCGTCGGATGAGAACTGAACAGGATGAGGAAAAAGCATCCAAATCACGCCTTCTGCCCTTGTCCACTCGAAATTACCGAAATTCCCCTACGGACGCCTCCTGGCCCTGAAAACCACATCAGAGGCCCCTTTTTACTGCAACACACGGGCGAAACCTCATGCTCGCACGGGGCAATGAAGGCGGTCGAGCTACCGTCCGTAACGCACTCTTAGCTCGCCGCTTCCGAGCTGTCAGTTACGAACTTGCGACCTCTTTAGATTTGGCGCGATGGATGAACGACTAGTTAGCCGCGTGCACTCTATAAAAGATTTGTTCTGCCAGAATCCAGTGGGTGCGATCATCCCAGCACTAATGCACCGGATCCCATCAGAACTGCGCAGTTAAGCGTGCTTGGGCGAAAGTAGCATTAGGATGGGCGACCTCCTGAGAAGTCCTCGTGTTGCACCCCTTTTTCGATGTTTTTTTCTTTCTTAAAGGCACCGATCTTTCTCGTTTCATTTGCTGTGGCCGTCGGATGAGAACTGACCGGGACGAGGAAAAAGCATCCAAATCAGGACTTCCACCCATGTTCACTCGAAATTACCGAAATTCCCCCACGGACGCCTCCTGGCCCTGAAAACCACATCAGAGGCCCCTTTTTTGCTACAACACACGGACGAAACCCCATGCTTGCACGGGCGATGAAGGTGGTCGAGTTACAGTCCGTAACGCACGCTTAGCCCGCCGCTTCCGAGCTGTCAGTTACGAACTCGCGACCTCTTTGAAGCTGGCGTGCTGTATGCGCGACTCAGCGGCCGCGTACCTTCAATGAAACATTTGTTCCGCAAGAATCCGATGGGTGCGATCATACCCGCACTAATGCACCGGATCCCATCAGAACTCCGCAGTTAAGCGTGCTTGGGCGGGAGTAGTACTAGGATGGGTGACCTCCAGGGAAGTCCTCGTGTTGCACCCCCTTTTCATTGTTTTTTCTTTCGTAAAGCCACCGATCTTTCTCGTTTCATTTGCTGTGGCGGTCGGTTGAGGACTCACCAGGACGAGGAAAAAGCTTCCAAATCAGGCCTACGGACGCGTCCTGGCCCTAAAAACCACATCAGAGGTCGTTTTTTAATGCAACGAAACCCATGCATGCACGGGGCGATGAAGGTGGTCGAGCTACCGTCCGTCACGCACGCTTAGCTCGCCTCTTCCGAGCTGTCAGTTACGAACTTGCGGCCTCTTTGGAGCTGGCATGCTGTATGCGCGACTCAGCGGCAGCGTACCCTCAATGAGACATTTATGCCACAAGAATCCAATGGGTGCGATCATACCAGCACTAATGCGGCGGATCCCATCAGAACTCCGCAGTTTAGCGCACTTGGGCGAGTGTAGTACTAGGATGGGTGACCTCCTTGGAAGTCCTCGTGTTGCACCCCTTTTTCGTTGTTTTTTTCTTTCTTAAAACCACCGATCTTTCTCGTTTCATTCGTTGTGGCCGTCGGATGAGAGTTGACCAGGACGAGGAAAAAGTGTCCAAATCAGGCCTTCCGCCCCTGTTCACTCGAAATTACCGAAATTCCTCTACGGACGCTTCGTGGCCCTGAAAACCACATTAGAGGCCCCTTTTTATTGCAACACACGGACGAAACCTAATGCTCACACAGGGCGATGAAGGCGGTCGAGCTACCGTCCGTAACGCACACTTAGCTCGCCGCTTCCGAATTGTCAGTTACGAACTTGCGGCCTCCTTAGATTTGGCGCGCTGGATGTGCGACTCGGCAGCCGCGTACACTCTATAAAGGATTTGTTCCGCAAGAATCCAATGGGCGCGATCATACCAGCACTGATGCACCGGATCCCATCAGAACTCCTCAGTTAAGCGTGCTTGGGCGAGAGTGGTACTAGGATCGGTGACCTCGTGGGAAGTCCTCGTGTTGCACCCCTTTTTCGTTGTTTTTTTCGTTCTTAAAAGCGCCGATCTTTCTCTTTCATTTGCTCTGGCCGTCGGATGAGAACTGACCAGGACGAGGAAAAAGCGTCCAAATCAGGCCTTCCGCCCATGTTCACTCGAAATTACCGAAACTCCCCTACAGACGCCTCCTGGCCCTGAACACCACATTAGAGGCCGTTTTTTTACTACAACACACGGACGAAACCCCATGCATGCACGGGGCGATGAAGGTGGTCGAGTTACCGTCCGTAACGCACGCTTAACTCGCCTCTTCCGGGCTGTCAGTTACGAACTTGCGACCTCTTTAGATTTGGCGCGCTGTGTGTGCGACTCGGTAGCCGCGTACACTCTATAAAAGATTTGTTCCGCAAGAATCCAATCGGTGCGATCATCCCAGCACTAATGCACCGGATCCCATCAGAACTCCGCAGTTAAGCGTGCTTGGGCGAGAGTAGCACTAGGATCGGTGACCTCCTGGGAAGTCCTCGTGTGGCACCCCTTTTTCGTCGTCTTTTCCTTCCTTAAAACCACCGATTTTTCTCGTTTCATTTGCTGTGGCCATCGGATGAGAACTGACCAGGACGAGGAAAAAGCATCCAGATCAGGCCTTCTGCCCTTGTTCACTCGAAATTACCGAAATTCCCACACGGACGCCTCCTGGCCCTGAAAACCACATCAGAGGCCCCTTTTCACTGCAACACACGGACGAAACCCCATGCTCTCACGGGGCGATGAAGGCGGTGGAGCTACCGTCCGTAACGCACTCTTAGCTCGCCGCTTCGGAGCTGTCAGTTGCGAACTTGCGACCTCTTTAGATTTGGCGTGATGTATGAGCGACTCGGCAGCCGCGTACACTCTATAAAAGATTTGTTCCGCAAGAATCCAATGGGCGCGATCATACCAGCACTGATGCACCGGATCCCATCAGGACTCCGCAGTTAAGCGTGCTTGGGCGAGAGTAGTACTCGGATGGGTGACCTCCTGGGAAGTCCTTGTGTTCCACCGCCTTTTCGTCGTTTTTTCTTTCTTAAAAGCGCCGATGTTTCCCGTTTCATTTGCTGTGGCCGTCGGATGAGAACTGACCAGGACGAGCAAAAAGCACCTAAACCTGGCCTTCCGCCCTTGTTCAGTTCAAATTACCGAAATTCCCCTACGGACGCCTCCTGGCCCTGAAAACCACATCAGAGGCCCTTTTTCACCGCAACACACGGACGAAATCCCATGCTTGCACGGGGCGATAAAGGTGGTCGAGCTACCCTCCGTAACGCACGCTTAGGTCGCTCTTCCGAGCTGTAAGTTACGAACTTGCGACATCTTTAGAGCTGGACTGCATTATGCGCGACTTTGCAGCCGCGTACACTTAATGAAACATTTGTCCCGCAAGAATCTAATGGGTGCTACCGTACCAGCACTAATGCATCGAATCCCATCAGAACTCCGCAATTAAGCGTGCTTGGGCGAGAGTAGTACTAGGATGGGTGGCCTCCCGGGAAGTCCTCGTGTTGCACCCCTTTTTCGATGTTTTTTTCTTTCTTAAAAACACCGATCTTTCTCGTTTCATTTGCTGTGGCCGTCGGATGAGAACTGACCGGGAGGAGGAAAAAGCATCTAAATCAGGCCTTCGGCCCATGTCAACTCGAAATTACCGAAATTCCCCAACGGACGCCTCCTGGCCCTGAAAACTACATTAGAGGCGGTTTTTTACTACAACACGCGGACGAAAACCCATGCATGTACGGGGCGATGAAGGTGGTCGAGCTACCGTCCGTAACGTATACTTAGCTCGCCTCTTCTGAGCTGTCAGTTACAAACTTGCGACCTCTTTAGATTTGGCGCACTGTATGTGCGACTCGGCAGCCGCGTACACTCTATAAAAGATTTGCTCCGCAAGAATCCGATGGGTGCGATCATCCCAGCACTAACGCATCGGACCCCATCAGAATTCCGCAGTTAAGCGCGCTTGGGCGGGAGTAGCACTAGGATTGGTGACCTCCGGGAAGTCCTCGTGTTGCACCCCTTTTTCGTTGTTTTTTTTCTTTCTTGAAAGCGCCGAACTTTCTCGTTTCATTTGGTGTGGCTGGCGGATAAGAACTGACCAGGACGAGGAACAAGCATCCAACTCCCGCCTTCCGTCCATGTTCACTCGAAATTACCAAAATTCCCCTACGGACGCCTCCTGGCCCAGAAGACCACATCAGAGGCCCCTTTTTACTGCAACACACGGACGAAACCCCATCCTTGCACGGGGCGATGAAGGTGGTCGAGCTACCGTCCGTAACGCACGCTTAGCGCGCCTCTTCTGAGCTGTCAGTTACGAACTTGCGATCTCTTTGGAGCTGTCATGCTGTGTGCGCGACTCAGCGGCCACGTGCCCTCAATGAAACATGTGTTCCGCAAGAATCCCATGGATGCGATCATACCAGCAATAATGCACCGGATCCCATCAGAACTCAGCAGTTAAGCGTGCTTGGCCGAGAGTGGTACTAGGATGGGTGGCCTCCTGGGAAGTCCTCGTGTTGCACCCCTTTTTCGATGTTTTTTTCTTTCTTAAAAACACCGATCTTTCTCGTTTCATTTGCTGTGGCCGTCGGATGAGAACTGACCGGGAGGAGGAAAAAGCATCTAAATCAGGCCTTCCGCCCATGCCCACTTGAAATTACCGAAATTCCCCAACGGACGCCTCCTGGCCCTGAAAACTACATTAGAGGCCGTTTTTTACTACAACACACGGACGAAACCCCATGCATGTACGGGGCGATGAAGGTGGTCGAGCTACCGTCCGTAACGCATACTTAGCTCGCCTCTTCCGAGCTGTCAGTTACAAACTTGCGACCTCTTTAGATTTGGTGCACTGTATGCGCGACTCGGCAGCCGCGTACACTTATAAAAGATTTGCTCCGCAAGAATACGATGGGTGCGATCATCCCAGCACTAATGCACCGGACCCCATCAGAATTCCGCACTTAAGCGCGCTTGGGCGGGAGTAGCACTAGGATTGGTGACCTCCGGGAAGTCCTCGTGTTGCACCCCTTTTTCGTTGTTTTTTTCTTTCTTGAAAGCGCCGATCTTTCTTGTTTCATTTGTTGTGGCCGTCGGATGAGAACAGACCAGGACGAGGAAAAAGCACCCAAACCTGGCCTTCCGCCCTTGTTCAGTCCAAATTACCGAAATTCCCCTACGGACGCCTCCTGGCACTGAAAACCACATCAGAGGCCCTTTTTCACCGCAACACACGGATGAAACCCCATGCTTGCACGGGGCGATAAAGGTGGTCGAGCTACCCTTCGTAACGCACGCTTAGGTCGCTGCTTCCGAGCTGTAAGTTACGCACTTGCGACATCTTTAGAGCTGGACTACATTATGCGCGACTTTGCAGCCGCGTACACTCAATGAAACATTTGTCCCGCAAGAATCTAATGGGTGCGACCGTACCAGCACTAATGCATCGAATCCCATCAGAACTCCGCAGTTAAGCGTTCTTGGGCAAGAGTAGTACTAGGATGGGTGACCTCCTGGGAAGTCCTCGTGTTGCACCCCTTTTTCGTCGTTTTTTCTTTCTAAAAAGCACCGATCTTTCTCGTTTCATTTGCTGTTGCCTTCGGATGAGAACTGACCATGACGAGGAAAAAGAATCCAAATCAGGCCCTCCACCCATGTTCACTCGAAATGAACGAAATTCCCCTACGGGCGCCTCCTGATCCTGAAAACCACATCAAAGGCACTTTTTCACTGCAACACACGGACGAAACCCTATGCATGCACGGGGCGGTGAATGTGGCCAATCTACCTTCCGTAACGCACGCTTAGCTCGCCTCTTCCGAGCTGTCAGTTACGAACTTGCGACCTCTTTGGAGCTGGCGTGCTGTATGCGCGACTCTGCGGCCGCGTACCCTCAATGAAGCATTTGTTCCGCAAGAATCCAATGGTGTGATCATACCAGCACTAATGCACCGGATCCCATCAGAACTCCGCAGTTAAGCGTGCTTGGGCGAGAGTAGTACTAGGATGGGTGACCTCCTGGGAAGTCCTCGTGTTGCGCCCCTTTTTCGTTGTTTTTTCTTTCTCAAAACCACCGATCTTTCTCGTTTCATTTGCTGCGGCCGCCGGATGAGGGCTGACCAGGACGAGGAAAAAGCTTCCAAATCAGGCCTTCCGTCCTTGTTCAATCGAAATTACCGAAATTCCTTTACGGACGCCGCCTGGCACTGAAAACCACATTAGAGGCCCCTTTTTACTGCACCACACGGACGAAACCCAATGCTCGCACGGGGCGATGAAGGCGGTCGAGCTACCGTCCGTAACGCACTCTTAGCTCGCCGCTTCCGAGCTGCCAGTTACGAACTTGCGAACTCTTTGGAGCTGGCGTGCTGTATGCACAAGTCAACGGCCGCTCACCCTCAATGAAACATTTGTTCCGCAAGAATCCAATGGGTGCGATCATACCAGCACTAATGCACCGGATCCCATCAGAACTCCGCAGTTAAGCGTGCTTGAGCGAGAGTAGTACTAGGATGGATGACCTCCTGGGAAGTCCTCGTGTTGCACCCCTTTTTCGTTGTTTTTTTCTTTCTTGAAAGCGCCGATCTTTCTCGTTTCGTTTGGTGTGGCTGGCGGATAAGAACTGACCAGGATGAGGAACAAGCATCCAAATCCGGCCTTCCGTCCATGTTCACTCGAAATTACCAAAATTCCCCTACGGATGCCTCCTGGCCCTGAAAACGACATCAGAGGCCCCTTTTTACTGCAACACACAGACGAAACCCCATGATGGCACGGGGCGATGAAGGTGGTCGAGCTACGGTCCGTCACGCACGCTTAGCTCGCCTCTTCCGAGCTGTCAGTTGCGAACTTGCGACCTCTTTGGAGCTAGCGTGCTGCACGCGCGACTCAGAGGCCGCGTACCCTCAATGAGATATTTATTCCGCAAGAATCCAATGGTTGCAATCATACCAGCACTAATACGGTGGATCCCATCCGAACTCCGCCGTTAAGCATGCTTGGGCGAGAGCAGTATTAGAACGGGTGACCTCCTTGGAAGTCCTCGTGTCGCACCCCTTTTCGTTGTTTTTTTACCTTTCTTAAAAGCACCGATCTTTCTCGTTTCATTTACTGTGGTCGTTTCATTTTCAGTTGAAATTACCCAAATTCCCCTACGGACGCCTCCTGGCCCTGAAAACCACTTCTGAGGCCCTTTTTTTACAGCATCACAAGGACGAAACCCCACGCTGGAAAGGGGCGATCAAGATGGTCGGGCTACCGTCCGCAACGCACGCTTTGCTCACCGCTTCCGAGCTGTCAGTCACGAACTTGGGACCTCTTTAGATTTGGCGCGCTGTATGTGCGACTCGACAGCCGCGTACACTCTATAAAAGATTTATTCTGCAAGAATCCAATGGGTGCGATCATCCCAGCGCTAATGCACCAGATCCCATTAGAACTCCGCAGTTAAGCGTGCTTGGGCGAAAGTAGCACTAGGATTGGTCACCACCTGGGAAGTCCTCGTGTTGCACCCTTCTTTGTTGTTTTTTCTTTCTTAAAAGCACCATTCTTTCTCGTTTCATTTGCTGTGGCCGTCGGATCAGAACTGACCAGGACGAGGAAAAAACATCCAAGTCAAGCCTTCCGTCCATGTTCACAAGAAATTTCCGAAATTCCCCTGCGGACGCCCCCTTGCCCTGGAAACCACATCAGAGGCCCTTTTTTACTACAACACACGGACGAAACCCCATGCTTGCACGGGGCGATGAATGTGGTCGAGCTACCGTCCGTAACACACGCTTAGCGCGCCTCTTCCAAGCTGTCAGTTACGAACTTGCGACCTCTTTGGAGCTGTCATGCTGTATGCGCGACTCAACGGCCGTGTACCCTCAATGAAACATTTGTTCCGCAAGAATCCAACGGGTGCGATCATACCAGCACTAATGCACCGGATCCCATCAGAACTCCGCAGTTAAGCGCACTTGGCCGAGAGTGGTTCTAGGATGGGTGACCTCCCATGAAGTCCTCGTGTTGCACCCCTTTTTCGATGTTTTTTTCTTTCTTAAAAGCACCGATCTTTCTCGATTCATTCGCTGTGGCCGTCGGATGAGAACTGACCACGACGAGGAAAAAGCATCCAAGTCAAGCCTTCCGCCGATGTTCACTCGAAATTACCGAAATTCCCCTACGGACGCCTCCTGGCCCTGAAAACCACAACAGAGGCCCTTTTTTCCTGCAACACACGGACGAAAACCCATGCTTGCACGGGGCGTGAAGGTGGTCAAGCTACCGTCCGTAACGCAAGCTTAGCTCGCGCTTCCGGAGCTGTCAGTTTACGAAAACTTGCGAAACCTCGTTGGAGCTGGCGTTTGTATGACAATCAAACCGCCGCATTAACCTCCATGAACCGACTTGTTCCCTAAGAATCCAATGGTGCGATAATACCAGCATTAAGCCACGGTGATCCCATCAGAACTCCGCAGTTAAGCGTGCTTGGGCGAGAGTAGTACTGGGATGGGTGACCTCCTGGGAAGTCCTCGTGCTGCACCCCTTTTTCGTTGTTTTTTTCTTTCTTAAAAGCACCGATCTTTCTCGTTTCATTTGCTGTGGCCATCGGATGAGAACTGACCAGGACGAGGAAAAAGCTTTCAAATCAGGCCTTCCGCCTATGTCCACTCGAAATTACCGAAATTCCCCAACGGACGCCTCCTAGCCTGAAAACCAGATTAGAGGCCGTTTTTTACTACAACACACGGACGAAACCCCATGCATGCACGGGGCGATTAAGGTGGTCGAGCTACCGTCCGTAACGCATGCTTTGCTCGCCTCTTCCGAGCTGTCAGTTACGAACTTGCGACCTCCTTAGATTTGGCGCACTGTATGTGCGACTCGGCAGCCGCGTACACTCTGTAAAAGATTTGCTCCGCAAGAATCCGATGGTGCGATCATCCCAGCACTAATGCACCGGATCCCATCAGAACTCCGCAGTTCAGCGTGCTTGGGCGAGAGTAGCACTAGGATTGGTGACCTCCGGGGAAGTCCTCGTGTTGCACCCATTTTTCGTTGTTTTTTTCTTTCTTGAAAGCGCCGATCTTTCTCGTTTCATTTGTTGTGGCCGTCGGATGAGAACTGACCAGGACGAGGAAAAAGCACCCAAACCACATCAGAGGCCCTTTTTCACCGCAACACACGGACGAAACCCCATGCTTGCACGGGGCGATGAAGGTGGTCGAGCTACCCTCCGTAACGCACGCTTAGGTCGCTGCCTCCGAGCTGTAAGTTACGAACTTGCGACATCTTTAGAGCTGGACTGCATTATGCGCGACTTTGCGGCCGCGTACACTCAATGAAACATCTGTCCCGCAAGAATCTAATGGGTGCGACCGTACCAGCACTAATGCATCGAATCCCATCAGAACTCCGCAGTTAAGCGTTATTGGGCAAGAGTAGCACTAGGATGGGTGACCTCCTGGGAAGTCCTCGTGTTGCACCCCTTTTTCGATTTTTTTCTTTCTTAAAAGCACCGATCTTTCTCGTTTCATTTGCTGTGGCCGTCGGATGAGAACTGATCAGGACGAGGAAAAAGCATCCAAATCAAGCCTTTCGGCCATGGACAGTCGAAATGACCAAAATTCCCCTACGGACGACTCTTGGACCTGAAAACCACTTTAGAGGCCCTTTTTTACAGCAACACAAGGACGAAACCCCACGCTGGCAAGGGGCGATGAAGGGGGTCGAGCTACTGTCCGTAACGCATGCTTAGCTCGCCGCTTCCGAGCTGTCAGTTACGAACTTGCGAACTCTTTAGATTTGGCGCACTGTATGTGCGACTAGGCAGCCGCGTACGCTCAATGAAACTTTGGCTCCGCAAGAATCCAATTGGTGCGATCATACCAGCACTAATGCAACGGATCCCATCAGACTCCGCAGTTTAGCGTGCTTGGACGAGAGTAGTACTAGGATGGGTGACCTCCTGGGAAGACCTCGTGTTGCGCCCCTTTTTCGATATTTTTTTCTTTCTTAAAAGTACCGATATTTCTCGTTTCATTTGCTGTGGCCGGCGGATAAGAACTGACCAGGACGTGGAAAAAGCGTCCAAATCAGGCCATCCGCCCATGTTCACTCGAAATTACCGAAATTCCCCAACGGACGCCTCCTGGCCTAAAAACCACATTAGAGGCCGTTTTTTACTACAACACACGGACGAAACCCCATGTATGCACGGGGCGATGAAGGTGGTCGAGCTACTGTCTGTAACGCACGCTTAGCTCGCCTCTTCCGAGTTGTCAATTACGAACTTGCGACCTCTTTGGAGCTGGCGTGCTGTATGCGCAACTCAGCAGCCGCGTCCCCTCAATGAAACATTTGTTCCGTAAGAACCCTATGGGTGCGATCATTCCAGCACTAATGCACCGGATACCATCAGAACACCGCAGTTAAGCGTGCTTGGGCGAGAGTAGTACTAGGATGGGTGACCTCCTGGGAAGTCCTCGTGTTGCACCCCTTTTTCGTTGTTTTTTTCTCTCTTAGAAGCGCCGATCCTTCTTGTTTCATTTGCTGTGGCCGGCGGATAAGAACTGACCAGGACGTGGAAGAAGCATCCAAATCAGGCCATTTGCCCATGTTCCCTCAAAATTACCGAAATTTTCTTACGGACGCCTCGGGGCCCTGAAAACCACATCAGAGGCACCTTTTTACAGCAATACACGGACGAAACGCCATGCATGCACGAGGCAATGAAGGTGGTCGAGCTGCCGTCCGTAACGCACGCTTAGCTCGCCTCTTCCGAGTTGTCAGTTATGAACTTGCGACCTCTTTGTAGCTGGCGTGCTGTATGCGCAACTCAGCGGCCGCGTACCCTCATGAAACATTTGTTCCGCAAGAATCCGATGGGTGCGATCATACCAACACTCATGCACCGGATCCCATCAGAACTCCGCAGTTAAGCGTGCTTGGGCGAGAGTAGTTCTATGTTGGGTGACCTCCTGGGAAGTCCTGGTGTCAGACCCCTTTTTCGTTGTTTTTTTCTCTCTTAAGACCACCGATCTTTCTCGCTTCATTTGCTTTTGCCGTCGGATGAGAGCTGACCAGGACGAGGAAAAAGCGTCCAAATCAGGCCTTCCGCCCTTGTTCACTCGAAATTACCGAAATTCCCCTACGGATGCCTCCTGGCCCTGAAAACCACATTAGAGGCCCCTTTTTACTGCAACACACGGACGAAACCCAATGCTCGCACAGGGCGATGAAGGCGGTCGAGCTACCGTCCGTAACGCACTCTTAGCTCGCCGCTTCCGAGCTCTCAGTTGCGGACCTCCCGATCTCTTCGGAGCTGGCGTGCTGTTTGCACAACTCAACGGCCGCGTACCCTCAATGTGAAACATTTGTTCCGCAAGAATCCAATGGGTGCGATCATCCGAGCACTAATGCACCGGATCCCATCAGAACTCCGCAGTTAAGCGTGCTTGGGCGAAAGTAGCACTAGGATTGGTCACCTCCTGGGAAGTCCTCGTGTTGCACCCTTTTTTTGATGTTTTTTCTTTCCTAAAAGCACCGGTCTTTCTCGTTTCATTTGCTGTGGCCGTCGGAGGAGACCTGACCAGGACGAGGAAAAAGCTTCCAAATCAGGCCTTCCGCCGCTGTTCACTCGAAATTACCGAAATTCCTCTACGGACGCTTCGTGGCCCTGAAAACCACATTAGAGGCCCCTTTTTACTGCAACACACGGACGAAACCTAATGCTCGCACAGGGCGATGAAGGCGGTCGAGCTACCGTCCGTAACGCACACTTAGCTCGCCGCTTCTGAACTGTCAGTTACGAACTTGCAGCCTCCTTAGATTTGGCGCGCTGGATGTGCGACTCGGCAGCCACGTACACTCTATAAAGGATTTGTTCCGCAAGAATCCAATGGGCGCGATCATACCAGCACTGATGCACCGGATCCCATCAGAACTCCTCAGTTAAGCGTGCTTGGGCGAGAGTGGTACTAGGATCGGTGACCTCGTGGGAAGTCCTCGTGTTGCACCCCTTTTCGTTGTTTTTTTCGTTCTTAAAAGCTCCAATCTTTCTCTTTCATTTGCTCTGGCCGTTGGATGAGAACTGACCAGGACGAGGAAAAAGCATCCAAATCAAGCCTTCCGCCCATGTTCACTCGAAATTACCGAAACTCCCCTACAGATGCCTTCTGGCCCTGAACACCACATTAGAGGCCGTTTTCTACTACAGCACACGGACGAAACCCCATGCATGCACGGGGCGATGAAGGAGGTCGAGCTACCGTCCGTAACGCACGCTTAGCTCGCCTCTTCCTAGCTGTCAGTTACGAACTTGCGACCTCTTTAGATTTGGTGCGCTGTGTGTGCGACTCGGCAGTCGCGTACACTCTATAAAAGATTTGTTCTGCAAGAATCCAATGGGTGCGATCAACCCAGCACTAATGCACCGGATCCCATCAAAACTCCGTAGTTAAGCGTGCTTGGGCGAGAGTAGCACTAGGATTGGTGACCTCCTGGGAAGTCCTCGTGTTGCACCCCTTTTTCGATGTTTTTTTCTGTCTTAAAAGCACCGATGTTTCTCGTTTCATTTGCTGTGGCCGTCGGATGAGAACTGACCGGGATGAGAAAAAAGCATCCAAATAAGGTCTTCCGCCCATGTTCACTCGAAATTACCGAAATTCCCCTACGGACGCCTCCTAGCCCAGAAAACCACATCAGAGGCCCCTTTTTTACGACAACACACTGACGAAACCCCATGCTTGCACGGGGCGATGAAGGTGGTCGAGCTACCGTCTGTAACGCACGCTTAGCCCACCGCTTTCGAGCTGTCAGTTACGAACTTGTAACCTCTTTAGATGTGCCGCGCTGTATGTGCGACTCGGCACCCGCGTACACTCTATAACAGATTTGCTCCGTAAGAATCCAATAGGAGCGATCATGCCAGCACTAATGCACCGAATCCCATCAGAACTCCGCAGTTGAGCGTGCTTGGGCGAGAGTAGTACCAGGACGGGTGACCTCCTGGGAAGTCCTCGTTTTGCACCCATTTTTCGTTTTTTTTTTTAAAAGCACGGATCCTTCTCGTTTCATTTGCTTTTGCCGTCGAATGAGAGCTGACCAGGACGAGGAAAAAGCGTCTAAATCAGGCCTTCCGCCCTTGTTCACTCGAAATTACCGAAATTCCCTTACGGACGCCTTTTGACCCTGAAAACCACATTAGAAGCCCCTTTTCACTGCAACACACGGACGAAACCCAATGCTCGCACAGGGCGATGAAGGAGGTCGAGCTACCGTTCGTAACGCACTCTTAGCTCACCGCTTCCGAGCTGTCAGTTATGACCTCCCGATCTCTTCGGAGCTGGCGTGCTGTTTGCACAACTCAACGGCCGCGTACCCTCAATGAAACATTTGTTCCGCAAGAATCCAATGGGTGCGATCATCCGAGCACTAATGCACCGGATCCCATCAGAACTCCGCAGTTAAGCGTGCTTGGGCGAAAGTAGCACTAGGATTGGTCACCTCCTGGGAAGTCCTCGTGTTGCACCCTTTTTTTGATGTTTTTTCTTTCCTAAAAGCACCGGTCTTTCTCGTTTCATTTGCTGTGGCCGTCGGAGGAGACCTGACCAGGACGAGGAAAAAGCTTCCAAATCAGGCCTTCCGCCGCTGTTCACTCGAAATTACCGAAATTCCTCTACGGACGCTTCGTGGCCCTGAAAACCACATTAGAGGCCCCTTTTTACTGCAACACACGGACGAAACCTAATGCTCGCACAGGGCGATGAAGGCGGTCGAGCTACCGTCCGTAACGCACACTTAGCTCGCCGCTTCTGAACTGTCAGTTACGAACTTGCAGCCTCCTTAGATTTGGCGCGCTGGATGTGCGACTCGGCAGCCACGTACACTCTATAAAGGATTTGTTCCGCAAGAATCCAATGGGCGCGATCATACCAGCACTGATGACCGGATCCCATCAGAACTCCTCAGTTAAGCGTGCTTGGGCGAGAGTGGTACTAGGATCGGTGACCTCGTGGGAAGTCCTCGTGTTGCACCCCTTTTTCGTTGTTTTTTTCGTTCTTAAAAGCGCCAATCTTTCTCTTTCATTTGCTCTGGCCGTCGGATGAGAACTGACCAGGACGAGGAAAAAGCATCCAAATCAAGCCTTCCGCCCATGTTCACTCGAAATTACCGAAACTCCCCTACAGATGCCTCCTGGCCCTGAACACCACATTAGAGGCCGTTTTCTACTACAACACACGGACGAAACCCCATGTATGCACGGGGCGATGAAGGAGGTCGAGCTACCGTCCGTAACGCACAGTTAGCTCGCCTCTTCCGAGCTGTCAGTTACGAACTTGCGACCTCTTTAGATTTGGTGCGCTGTGTGTGCGACTCGGCAGTCGCGTACACTCTATAAAAGATTTGTTCCGCAAGAATCCAATGGGTGCGATCATCCCAGCACTAATGCACTGGATCCCATCAAAACTCCGTAGTTAAGCGTGCTTGGGCGAGAGTAGCACTAGGATTGGTGACCTCCTGGGAAGTCCTCGTGTTGCACCCCTTTTTCGATGTTTTTTTCTGTCTTAAAAGCACCGATGTTTCTCGTTTCATTTGCTGTGGCCGTCGGATGAGAACTGACCGGGATGAGAAAAAAGCATCCAAATAAGGTCTTCCGCCCATGTTCACTCGAAATTACCGAAATTCCCCTACGGACGCCTCCTAGCCCAGAAAACCACATCAGAGGCCCCTTTTTTACGACAACACACTGACGAAACCCCATGCTTGCAGGGGGCGATGAAGGTGGTCGAGCTACCGTCTGTAACGCACGCTTAGCCCACCGCTTCCGAGCTGTCAGTTACGAACTTGTGACCTCTTTAGATGTGCCGCGCTGTATGTGCGACTCGGCACCCGCGTACACTCTATAACAGATTTGCTCCGTAAGAATCCAATAGGAGCGATCATGCCAGCACTAATGCACCGAATCCCATCAGAACTCCGCAGTTGAGCGTGCTTGGGCGAGAGTAGTACCAGGACGGGTGACCTCCTGGGAAGTCCTCGTTTTGCACCCATTTTTCGTTTTTTTTTTTTTTAAAAGCACGGATCCTTCTCGTTTCATTTACTGCGGGCGTTGGATGAGAACTGATCAGGATGAGGAAATACATCCAAATCAGGCCTTCCGCCCTTGTTCACTCGAAATTACCGAAATTCCCCCACGGACGCCTCCTGGCCCTGAAAACCACATCAGAGGCCCCTTTTCACTGCAACACACGGACGAACCCAATACTCGCACGGGGCGATGAAGGCGGTCGAGCTACCGTCCGTACGAACTCTTAGCTCGCCGCTTCCGAGCTGTCAGTTACGAACTTGCGACCTCTTTAGATTTGGCGCGATGTATGAGCGACTCGGCAGCCGCGTACACTCTATAAAAGATTTGTTCCGCCAGAACCCAATGGGCGCGATCATACCAGCACTGATGCACTGGATCGCATCAGAACTCCGCAGTTAAGTGTGCTTGGGCGAGAGTAGTACTAGGATGGGTGACCTCCTGGGAAGTCCTCGTGTTTTCACCCCCTTTTTGTTGTTTTTTCTTTCTCAGAAGTGCCTATCTTTCTTGTTTCATTTGCTGTGGCCGTCGGATGAGAACTGACCGGGACGAGGAAAAAGCGTCCAAATCAGCCCTCCCACCCTTGTTCACTCGAAATTACCGAAATTCCCTTACGGACGCCTCCTGGCCCTAAAAACCCCATCAGAGGCCCCATTTTACTGCAACACACGGACGAAACCCAATGCTCGCCCGGGGTGGTAAAGGCGGTTAAGCTACCGTCCGTAATGCACTCTTAGCTCGCCGCTTCTGGTCTGTCAGTTACGAACTTGCGACCTCTTTAGATTTGGCGCGACGCATGCGCCACTCGGCAGCCGCGTACACTCTATAAAAGATTTGTTCCGCCAGAATCTAACAGGTGCGATCATCCCGGCACTTAAGCACCGGATCCCATCAAAGCTGCGCAGTTAAGCGCGCTTGGGCGAGAGTAGTACTAAGATGGGTGACCTCCTGGGAAGTCCTCGTGTTGCACCCCTTTTTCGTTGTTTTTTTCGTTCTTAAAAGCGCCAATCTTTCTCTTTCATTTGCTCTGGCCGTCGGATGAGAACTGACCAGGACGAGGAAAAAGCATCCAAATCAAGCCTTCCGCCCATGTTCACTCGAAATTACCGAAACTCCCCTACAGATGCCTCCTGGCCCTGAACACCACATTAGAGGCCGTTTTCTACTACAACACACGGACGAAACCCCATGCATGCACGGGGCGATGAAGGAGGTCGAGCTACCGTCCGTAACGCACAGTTAGCTCGCCTCTTCCGAGCTGTCAGTTACGAACTTGCGACCTCTTTAGATTTGGTGCGCTGTGTGTGCGACTCGGCAGTCGCGTACACTCTATAAAAGATTTGTTCCGCAAGAATCCAATGGGTGCGATCAACCCAGCACTAATGCACTGGATCCCATCAAAACTCCGTAGTTAAGCGTGCTTGGGCGAGAGTAGCACTAGGATTGGTGACCTCCTGGGAAGTCCTCGTGTTGCACCCCTTTTTCGATGTTTTTTTCTTTCTTAAAAGCACCGATGTTTCTCGTTTCATTTGCTGTGGCCGTCGGATGAGAACTGACCGGGATGAGGAAAAAGCATCCAAATAAGGTCTTCCGCCCATGTTCACTCGAAATTACCGAAATTCCCCTACGGACGCCTCCTAGCCCAGAAAACCACATCAGAGGCCCCTTTTTTACGACAACACACTGACGAAACCCCATGCTTGCAGGGGGCGATGAAGGTGGTCGAGCTACCGTCTGTAACGCACGCTTAGCCCACCGCTTCCGAGCTGTCAGTTACGAACTTGTGACCTCTTTAGATGTGCCGCGCTGTATGTGCGACTCGGCACCCGCGTACACTCTATAACAGATTTGCTCCGTAAGAATCCAATAGGAGCGATCATGCCAGCACTAATGCACCGAATCCCATCAGAACTCCGCAGTTGAGCGTGCTTGGGCGAGAGTAGTACCAGGACGGGTGACCTCCTGGGAAGTCCTCGTTTGCACCCATTTTTCGTTTTTTTTTTTTTAAAAGCACGGATCCTTCTCGTTTCATTTACTGCGGGCGTTGGATGAGAACTGATCAGGATGAGGAAATACATCCAAATCAGGCCTTCCGCCCTTGTTCACTCGAAATTACCGAAATTCCCCCACGGACGCCTCCTGGCCCTGAAAACCACATCAGAGGCCCCTTTTCACTGCAACACACGGACGAAGCCCCATACTTTCACGGGGCGATGAAGGCGGTCGAGCTACCGTCCGTAACGCACTCTTAGCTCGCCGCTTCCGAGCTGTCAGTTACGAACTTGCGACCTCTTTAGATTTGGCGCGATGTATGAGCGACTCGGCAGCCGCGTACACTCTATAAAAGATTTGTTCCGCCAGAACCCAATGGGCGCGATCATACCAGCACTGATGCACTGGATCGCATCAGAACTCCGCAGTTAAGTGTGCTTGGGCGAGAGTAGTACTAGGATGGGTGACCTCCTGGGAAGTCCTCGTGTTTTCACCCCCTTTTTGTTGTTTTTTCTTTCTCAGAAGTGCCTATCTTTCTTGTTTCATTTGCTGTGGCCGTCGGATGAGAACTGACCGGGACGAGGAAAAAGCGTCCAAATCAGCCCTCCCACCCTTGTTCACTCGAAATTACCGAAATTCCCTTACGGACGCCTCCTGGCCCTAAAAACCCCATCAGAGGCCCCATTTTACTGCAACACACGGACGAAACCCAATGCTCGCCCGGGGTGGTAAAGGCGGTTAAGCTACCGTCCGTAATGCACTCTTAGCTCGCCGCTTCTGGTCTGTCAGTTACGAACTTGCGACCTCTTTAGATTTGGCGCGACGCATGCGCCACTCGGCAGCCGCGTACACTCTATAAAAGATTTGTTCCGCCAGAATCTAACAGGTGCGATCATCCCGGCACTTAAGCACCGGATCCCATCAAAGCTGCGCAGTTAAGCGCGCTTGGGCGAGAGTAGTACTAAGATGGGTGACCTCCTGGGAAGTCCTCGTGTTGCACCCCTTTTTCGTTGTTTTTTTCGTTCTTAAAAGCGCCAATCTTTCTCTTTCATTTGCTCTGGCCGTCGGATGAGAACTGACCAGGACGAGGAAAAAGCATCCAAATCAAGCCTTCCGCCCATGTTCACTCGAAATTACCGAAACTCCCCTACAGATGCCTCCTGGCCCTGAACACCACATCAGAGGCCGTTTTCTACTACAACACACGGACGAAACCCCATGCATGCACGGGGCGATGAAGGAGGTCGAGCTACCGTCCGTAACGCACAGTTAGCTCGCCTCTTCCGAGCTGTCAGTTGCGAACTCTTTGGAGCTGGCGTGCTATATACACAACTCAACGGCCGTGCACCCTCAATGAAACATTTGTTCCGCAAGAACCCAATGGGCACGATCATACCAGCACTAATGCACCGAATCCCATCAGAACTCCGCTGTTAAACGCGCTTGGGCGAGAGTAGTACGAGGATGGTTGACCTCCTGGGAAGTCCTCATGTTGCACCCCTTTTTCGTTGTTTTTTCTTTCTTAAAAGCACCGATCTTTCTCGTTTCATTTGCTGTGGCCATCGGATGGGAACTGACCAGGCCGAGGAAAAAGCATCCAAATCAGGCCTTCCGCCCTTGTTCGCTCGAAATTACCGAAATCCCCCTACGGACGCCTCCTGGTCCTGAAAACCACGTCAGAGGCCCCTTCTAACTGCAACACACGGGCGAAACCCCATGCTTGCACGGGGCGGTGAAGGCGGTCGAGCTACCTTCCGTAACGCACTGTCAGCTCGCCAGTTACAAACTTGCGACCTCTTTGGATTTGGCGCGCTGTATGTGCGACTCGGCAGCCGTTTACACTATATAAAAGATCTGTTCCGCAAGGATCCAATGAGTGCGATCATACCAGCACTAATGCACCGGGTCCCATCAGAAGTCCGCAGTTAAACGTGCTTGGGCGAGAGTAGTATTAGGATGGGTGACCTGCTGGGAAGTCCTCGTGTTGCACCCCCTTTTCGTTTTTTTTTTGGGTTTTTTAGAAGCACCGATCCTTCTCATTTCTTTTGCTGTGGGCATCGAGTGAGACCTGACCAGGACGAGGAAAAAGCATCTAAATCAGGCCTTCCGCCCATATTCATTCGAAATTACCGAAATTGCCTACGGACGCCTCGTGGCCCTGAAAACCACATCGGAGGCCCTTTTTTGCTGCAACACATGGACGAAACCCCATGCTTGCACAGGGCGATGAAGGTGGTCGAGCTACCCTCCGTAACGCACGCTTAGCTCGCCCCTTCCGAGCTGTCTGTTACGAACTTGCGACCTCATTGGAGCTGGCGCGCTGTATGCGCAACTCAGCGGCCGCGTGCCCTACACGAAACATTTGTTCCGCAAGAATCCAATCGGTGCGATCATACCAGCACTAATGCATCAGATCCCATCAGAACTCCGCAGTTAAGCGCGCTTGGGCGAGAGTAGTGCTAGGACGGGTGACCTCCTGGGAAGTCCTCGCGTTGCACCCCTTTTTCGTTTTTTTTCCTCTTTTAAAAGCACGGATCCTTCTCGTTTCATTTGCTGTGGGCGCCGGATGAGACCTGACCAGGACGAGGAGAAAGCATCCAAATCAGGCCTTTCGGCCATGTTCAGTCGAAATGACCAAAATTCTCCTGCGTACGACTCTTGGCACTGAAAACCAGTTGAGAGGCCCTTTTTTATAGCAACACAAGGACGAAACCCCATGCTGGCAGTGGGCAATGAAGGTGGTCGGGCTACCGTCCGTAACGCACGCTTAGCTCGCCGCTTCTGAACTGTAAGTTACGAACATTTGACCTCTTTAGATTTGGCGCGCTGTATGCGCGACTCGGCAGCCACGTACACTCAATGAAACCTTTGTTCCGCAAGAATCCAATGCGTACGATCATATAAGCACAAATGCATTGGATTCCATCCGAACTCCGCAGTTGAGCGTGCTTGGGCGAGAGGAGTACTAGGATGGGTGACCTCCTTGGAAGTCCTCTTGTCGCACCACTTTTTCGATTTTTTTCCTTTCTTAAGCACCGATCTTTCTCGTTTCATTTGCTGCGGCCGTCGGATGAGAACTGACCAGGACGAGGAAAAAGCATCCAAGTCAAGCCTTCCGCCCATGTTCACTCGAAATTACCGAAATTCCCCTACGGACGCCTCCTGGCCCTGAAAACCACATCAGAGGCCCTTTTTACTGCAACACACGGACGAAACCCGTGCTCGCACGGGGTGATGAGGGCGGCCGAGCTACTGTCCGGGACGCTCCCTTAGCTCGCCGCTTCCGAGCTGTCAGTGGCGAACTTGTGACCTCTTTAGATTTGGCGCGCTGTGTGTGCGACTGGGCAGCCGCGTACACTCTATAAAAGATTTGTTCCGCAAGAATCCAATGGGTGAGATCATACCAACACTAATGCACCGGATCCCATTAGAACTCGGCAGTTAAGCGCGCTTGGGCGAGTGTAGTACTAGGATAGGTGACCTCCTGGGAAGTCCTCATGTTGCACCCTCTTTTCGTTGTTTTTTTCTTTCTTAAAAGCGCCGATCTTTCTCGTTTCATTTGCTATGGCCGTCGGATGAGGGCTGACCAAGACGAGAAAAAAGCATCCAAACCTGGCCTCCTGCCCATGTTCACTCGAAGTTACCGAAATTCCCCTACGGACGCCTCCTAGCCCTGAAAACCACATCAGAGGCCCCTTTTTACTGCAACACACGGACGAAAACCCATGCTTGCACGGGGTGATGAAGGTGGTCGAGCTACCGTCCGTAACGCACACTTAGCTCGCCCCTTTCGAGCTGTCAGTTACGAACCTGCGACCTCTTTGGAGGGGGCATGCTGTATGCGCAACTCAGCAGCCGCGTACCCTCGACGAAACATTTGTTCTGCAAGAATCCAATGGATGCGATCACACTAGCACTAGTGCACCAGATCCCATCAGAACTCCGCAGTTAAGTGTGCTTGGGCGAGAGTAGTGCTAGGATGGGTGACCTCCTGGGAAGTCCTCGTGTTGCACCCCTTTTTCGTCGTTTCTTCTTTCATAAAAGCACCGATCTTTTTTACTTCATTTGCTGTGGCCGTCAGATGGGAGCTGACCAGGACGAGGAAAAACATCCAACTCAGGCCTCCCGTCCATGTTCACTCGAAATTACCGAAATTCCCCTACGGACGCCTCCTGGACCTGAAAACCACTTCAGAGGTCTTTTTTTACAGCAACACAAGGACGAAACCACACACTGGCAAAGGGCGATGAAGGTGGCCGAGCTACCGTCCGTAACGCACGCTTAGCGCGCTGCTTCCGAGCAGTCAGTTACGAACTTGCGACCTCTTTGGAGATGGCATGCTGTATGCACAACTCAACGGCCGCGCACCCTCAATGAAACATTTGTTCCGCAAGAATCCAATGGCTGCGATCATACCCGCACTAATGCACCGGATCCCATTAGAACTCCGCAGTTAAACGTGCTTGGGGGAGAGTAGTACTAGGATGGGTGACCTCCTGAGAAGTCCTCATGTTGCACCCCTTTTTCGTTGTTTTTTTCTTTCTTAAAAGCACCGATCTTTCTCGTTTCATTTGTTGTGGCCGTCGGATGAGAACTGACCTGGACGAGGAAAAAGCACCCAAACCAGGCCTTCCGCCCTTGTTCAGTCCAAATTACAGAAATTTCCCTACGGACGCCTCCTGGCCCTGAAAACCACATCAGAGGCCCTTGTTTGCCACAACACACGGACGAAACCCCATGCTTGGAGGGGCCGATGAAGGTGGTCGAGCTACCATCCGTAACGCGCGCTTAGCGCCACTTCGGAGCTGTCTGCTACGAACTTGCTACCTCTTTAGAGCTGGACTGAATTATGCGCGACTTTGCGGCTGCGTACACTCAATGAAACATTTGTTCCATAAGAATCTAATGGGTGCGATCGTACCAGCACTAATGCATCGGATCCCTTCAGAACTCCGCAGTTAAGCGTGCTTGGGCGAGAGTGGTACTAGGATGAGTGACCTCCTGGGAAGTCCTCGTGTTGCACCCCTTTTTCGATTTTTTTCCTTTCTTAAAAGCACCTATCTTTCTCGTTTCATTTGCTGTGGCCGTCTGATGAGAACGGACCAGGACGTGGAAAAAGCATCCAAATCTAGGCCCTGAAAACCACATCAGAGCCCCTTTTTTACTGCAACTCACGGACGAAACCCCATGCTTGCAGGAGGCAATGAAGGTGGTCGAGCTACCATTTGTAACGCACGCTTAGCGCGCCACTTCCGAGCTATCTGTTGCGAACTTGCGACCACTTTGGAGCTGGCGTGCTGTATGCGCGACACAGCGGCCGCGTACCCTCAAGGAAACATTTGTTCCGCAAGAATCCAAAGGGTGCGATTATACTAGCACTAATGCACCGGATCCCATTAGAACTCCGTAGTTAAGCGTGCTTGGGCGAGAGTAGCACTAGGATGGGTGGCCTCCTGGGAAGTCCTCGTGTTGGGCCCCTTTTCGTTGTTTTTTTTCTTCCTTAAAAGCACCGATCTGTCTCGTTTCATTTGCTGCGGCCGTCGGATGAGAACTGACCAGGACGTGGAAAAAGCATCCAAGTCAAGCCTTCTGCCCATGTTCACTCGAAATTACCGAAATTCCCCTACGGACGCCTCCTGGCCCTAAAAACCACATCAGAGGCCCCTTTTTACTGCAACACACGGACGAAACCCCATGCTCGCACGGGGTGATGAAGGCGGTCGAGCTACCGTCCGTAACGCACTCTTAGCTCGCCGCTTCCGAGCTATCAGTTATGAACTTGCGACCTCTTTAGATTTGGCGCGCTGTATGTGCGACTTGGCAGCCGCGTATACTCTATAAAAGATTTGTTCCGCAAGAATCCAATGGTTGAGATCACACCAGCACTAATGCACCGGATCCCATCAGAACTCTACAGTTAAGCGCGCTTGGGCGAGAGTAGTACTAGGATAGGTGACCTCCTGGGAAGTCCTCGTGTTGCACCCCTCTTTTTGTTTTTTTTTCTTTTTTGAAACCATGGATCCTTCTCATTTCATTTGCCGTGGGCGTCGGATGAGAACTGACCAGGACGAGGAAAAACATCCAAATCAGGCCTTCCGTCCAAGTTCACTCGAACTTACCGAAATTCCCCTACGGACGCCTCGTGGCCCTGAAAACAACACCAGAGGCCCTTTTTTACTACAACACGTGGACAAAACCCCATGTTTGCACGGGGCGATGAAGGTAGTCGAGCTACCGTCCGTAACGCACGCTTAGCTCGCCGCTTCCGAACTGTCAGTTACGAACTTGCGACGTCTTTAGACTTGGCGCGCTGTATGTGCGACTCGGCAGCCGCGTACACTCAATGAGACACTTATTCCGCGAGAATCCAATGGGTGCGATCATACTAGCACTAATGCGTCGGATCCCATCAGAACTCCGCAGTTAAGCGTGCTTGGGCGGGAGTAGTACGAGGACGGGTGACCTCCTGGGAAGTCCTCGTGTTGCGCCCGCTTTCGTTATTTTTTTTCTTTCTTCAAAGCACCGATCTTTCTTGTTTCATTTGCTATGGTCGTCGGATGAGAACTGACCAGGACGAGAAAAAACATCCAAATCAGGCCTTTCAGCCATATTCAGTCGAAATTACCCAAATTCCCCTACGGACGCCTCCTGGCCCTGAAAACCACTTCTGACCCCTTTTTTTTACAGCAACACAAGGACGAAACCCCATGCTGGCAAGGGGCGATGAAGATGGTCGAGCTACCGTCCGTAACGCACGCTTAGCTCACCGCTTCCGAGCTGTCAGTCACGAACTTGCGACCTGTTTAGATTTGGCGCGCTGTATGTGTGACTCGCTAGCCGTGTACACTCAATGAAACTTTTCTTCCGCAAGAATCCAATGGGTTCGATCATACCAACACTAATGCATCGAATCCCATCAGACTCCACAGTTAAGGGTGCTTGGGCGAGAGTAGCACAAGGATGGGTGACCTCTTAGGAAGTCCGCGTGTTGCACCCCTTTTTCGATGTTTTTTCTTTCTTAGAAGCACCGATCTTTCTCGTTTCATTTGCTGTGGCCGTCGGATGAGAACTGAACAGGACGAGGAAAAAGCATCCAAGTCAAGCCTTCCGCCCTTGTTCACTCGAAATTACCGAAATTCCCCTACGGACGCCTCCTGGCCCTAAAAACCACATCAGAGGCCCTTTTTTACTACAACTCACGGACAAAACCCTATGCTTGCACGGGGCGGTGAAGGTGGTCGAGCTACCGTCCGTAACGCACGCTTAACGCGCCTCTACTGAGCTGTCAGTTACGAACCTGCGACCTCTTTGGAGCTGTCACACTGTATGCGCGACTCAGCGGCCGCGTGCCCTCAATAAAACATGTTTTCCGCAAGAATCCCATGGATGCGATCATACCAGCACTAATGCACCGGATCCCATCAGAACTAAGTAGTTAAGCGTGCTTGGCCGAGAGTGGTACTAGGATGGGTGGCACCTGGAAAGTCCTCGTGTTGCACCCTTTTTTCGATGTTTTTTTCTTTCTTAAAAACACCGATCTTTCTTGTTTCATTTGCTGTGGCTGTCGGATGAGAACTGACCAGGGTGAGGAAAAAGCATCCAAGTCAAGCCTTCCGCCGATGTTCACTCAAAATTACCGAAATTCCCCTACGGACGCCTCCTGGCCCTGAAAACCACATCAGAGGCCCTTTTTTACTGCAACACACGGACGAAACCCCATGCTTGCACGGGGCGATGAAGGTGGTCGAGCTACCGTCCGTAACACACGCTTAGCTCACCGCTTCCGAGCTGTCAGCTACGAACTTGCGACCTCTTTAGATTTGGCGCGCTGTATGTGCGACTCGGCAGCCGCGTACACTTAATGAACTTTTCTTCCGCAAGAATCCAATGGGTGCGATCACACCAGCACTAATGCATCGGATCCCATCAGACTCCGCAGTTAAGCGTGCCTGGGCGAGAGTAGTACTAGGATGGGTGGCCTCTCGGGAAGTCCTCGTGTTGCACCCCTTTTGTCGATGTTTTTTTCTTTCTTAAAAGCACCGATCTTTCTCGTTTCATTTGCTGTGGCCGCCGGATGAGAACTGACCGGGAGGAGGAAAAAGCATCCAAATCAGGCCTTCCGCCCATGTTCACTCGAAATTTTCGAAATTCCCAAACAGACGTCTCCTGGCCCTAAAAACCACATCAGAGGTCCCTTTTTTACTACAACACGTGGACGAAACCCCATCCTTGCATGGGGTCGTGAAGGCGGTTGAGCTACCATCCGTAACACACTCTTAGCTCGCCCCTTCCGAGCTGTCAGTTACGAACTTGCGACCTCTTTAGACTTGACAGCTGCGTACACTCTACAAAAGATTTGTTCCGCAAGAATCCAATGGGTGAGATCATACCAGCACTAATGCACTGGATCCCATCAGAACTCCGAAGTTAAGCGCGCTTGGGCGAGAGTAGTACTAGGATTGGAGACCGCCTGGGAAGTCCTCGTGTTGCGCCCCCTTTTCCGTTTTTTTTTTCTTTTTTAAAAGCACGGATCCTTCTCGTTTCATTTGCGGTGGGCGTCGGATGAGAACAGACCAGGACGAGGAAAAACATCCAAATCAGGCCTTCCGTCAAAGTTCACCCGAAATTACGGAAATTCCCCTACGGACACCTCCTGGCCCTGAAAACAACATTAGAGGCCCTTTTTTACTGCAACACGCGGACAAAACCCTATGCTTGCACGGGGTGATGAAGGTGGTCGAGCTACCGTCCGTAACGCACGCTTAGCTCCCCGCTTCTGAGCTGTCAGTTACGAACTTGCGACGTCTTTAGATTTGGCGCGCTGTATGTGCGACTCGGCAGCCGCGTACACTCAATGAAACTTTGGAGCGGGCGTGATGTACGCGCGACTCAGCGGCCGCGTAGCCTCAATGAAACATTTGTTTTGCAAGAATCCAATGGGTGCGATCAAACCAGAACTAATGCACCTGATCCCATCAGAACTCCGTAGTTATGCGTGCTTGGGCGAGAGTCGTACCAGGATTGGTGACCTCCTCGGAAGTCCTCGTGTTGCACTCCCTTTTCGTTGTTTTTTTCTTTCTTAAAAGCATCGATCTTTCTCGTTACATTTGCTGCGGCCGTCGGATGAGAACTGACCAGGACAATGAAAAAGCATCCAAGTCAAGCTTTCCGCCCATGTTCACTCGAAATTACCGAAATTCCCCTACGGACGCCTCCTGGCCCTGAAAACCACATCAGAGCCCCCTTTTTACGGCAACACACGAACGAAACCCCATGCTCGCACGGGGCGATGAAGGCGGCCGAGCTACCGTCCGTGACGCACTCTTAGCTCGCCGCTTCCGAGCTGTCAGTTGCGAACTTGCAACCTCCTTAGATTTGGCGCGCTGTATGTGCGACTCGACAGCCGCGTACACTCTATAAAAGATTTATTCTGCAAGAATCCAATGGGTGCGATCATCCCAGCGCTAATGCACCGGATCCCATCAGAACTCCGCAGTTAAGCGTGCTTGGGCGAAAGTAGCACTAGGATTGGTCACCTCCTGGGAAATCCTCGTGTTGCACCCCTTTTTTGATGTTTTTTCTTTCTTAAAAGCACCGATCTTTCTCGTTTCATTTGCTGTGGCTGTCGGATGAGAACTGACCAGGACGAGGAAAAAACATCCAAGTCAAGCCTTCCGCCCATGTTCACAAGAAATTTCCGAAATTCCCCTGGGGACGCCCCCTGGCCCTGAAAACCACATCAGAGGCCCTTTTTTACTACAACACACGGACGAAACCCCTTGCTTGCATGGGGCGGTGAATGTGGTCGAGCTACCGTCCGTAACGCACGCTTAGCGCGCCTCTTCCAAGCTGTCAGTTACGAACTTGCGACCTCTTTGGAGTTGTCATGCTGTATATGCGACTCAGCGGCCGTGTACCCTCAATGAAACATTTGTTCCGCAAGAATCCAACGGGTGCGATCATACCAGCACTAATGCACCGGATCCCATCAGAACTCCGCAGTTAAGCGCACGTGGCCGAGAGTGGTTCTAGGATGGGTGACCTCCTATGAAGTCCTCGTGTTGCACCCCTTTTTCGATTTTTTTCTTTCCTAAAAGCACCGATCTTTCTCGTTTCATTCGCTGCGGCCGTCGGATGAGAACTGACCACGACGAGGAAAAAGCATCCAAGTCAAGCCTTCCGCCGATGTTCACTCGAAATTACCGAAATTCCCCTACGGATGCCTCCTGGCCCTGAAAACCACAACAGAGGCCCTTTTTTACTGCAACACACGGACGAAACCCCATGCTTGCACGGCGCGATGAAGGTGGTCAAGCTACCGTCCGTAACGCACACTTAGCTCGCTGCTTCCGAGCTATCAGTTGCGAACTTGCGATCTCTTTGGAGCTGGCGTGCTGTATGCACAACTCAACCACCGCGTACCCTCCATCAAACATTTGTTCCCCAAGAATCCAATGGGTGCGATCATACCAGCATTAATGCGTCGGATCCCATCAGAACTGCGCAGTTAAGCGTGCTTGGGCGAGAGTAGTACCAGGATGGGTGACCTCCTGGGAAGTCCTCGTGCTGCACACCTTTTTCGTTGTTTTTTTCTTTCTTAAAAGCACCGATCTTTCTTGTTTCATTTGCTGTGGCCGTCGGATGAGAACTGACCAAGACGAGGAAAAAGCTTCCAAATCAGGCCTTCTGCCCATGTCCACTCGAAACTACCGAAATTCCCCTACGGACGCCTCTTGGCCCTGAAAACCACAACAGAGGCCGTTTTTTACTGCAACACACGGACGAAACCCCATGCATGCACGGGGCGATGAAGGTGGTCAAGCTACCGTCCGTAACGCACGCTTAGCTCGCTGCTTCCGAGCTATCAGTTGCGAACTTGCGATCTCTTTGGAGCTGGCGTGCTGTATGCACAACTCATCCGCCGCGTACCCTCCATGAAACATTTGTTCCCCAAGAATCCAATGGGTGCGATCATACCAGCATTAATGCACCGGATCCCATCAGAACTGCGCAGTTAAGCGTGCTTAGGCGAGAGTAGTACCGGGATGGGTGACCTCCTCGGAAGTCCTCGTGCTGCACCCCTTTTTCGTTGTTTTTTTCCTTCTTAAAAGCACCGATCTTTCTCGTTTCACTTGCTGTGGCCGTCGGATGAGAACTGGCCAAGACGAGGAAAAAGCTTCCAAATTAGGCCTCCTGCCCATGTCCACTCGAAATTACCGAAATTCCCCTACGGACGCCTCCTGGCCCTGAAAACCACATTAAAGGCCGTTTTTTACGACAACACACGGACGAAACCCCATGCATGCCGAAGGCGATGTAGGTGGTCGAGCTGTCGTCCGTAACGCACGCTTAGCTCGTCTCTTCCGAGCTGTCAGTTACGAACTTGCGACCTCTTTAGATTTGGCGCACTGCATGTGCGACTCGGCAGCCGCGCACACTCTATAAAAGATTTGCTCCGCAAGAATCCAATGGGTCCATTCATCCCAGCACTAATGCACCGGATCCCATTCGAACTCCGCAGTTAAGCGTGCTTGGGCGGGAGTAGCACTAGGATTGGTGACCTCCGGGGAAGTCCTCGTGTTGCACCTCTTTTTCATTGCCCTTTTCTTTCTTAAAACCACTGATTTTTCTCGTTTCATTTGCTGCGGCCGTCGGATGAGAACTGACCAGGACGAGGAAAAAGCATCCAAATCAGGCCTTTCGCCCTTGTTCACTCGAAATTGCCGAAATTCCCATACGGACGCCTCCTGGCCCTGAAAACCCATCAGAGGCCCCTTTTTACTGCAACACACGGACGAAACCCAATGCTCGCACGGGGCGATGGAAGCGGTCGAGCTACCGTCCGTAACGCACTCTCAGCTCGCCGCCTCCGACCTGTCGGCTACAAACTTGCGACCTCTTTAGATCTGGCGTGCTGTATGCGCCACTCGACAGTCGCACACACTCTATAAAAGATTTTTTCTGCCAGAATCCGATGGGTGCGATCATCCCAGCACTAATGCACCGGATCCCATCAGAACCGCGCAGTTAAGCGTGCTTGGGCGAGTGTAGTATTAGGATGGATGACCTCCTGGGAAGTCCTCGTGTTGCACCCCCTTTTCGTTGTTTTTTTCTTTCCTAAAAGCGCCGATCTTTCTCGTTTCATTTGCTGTGGCCGCCGGATGAGAACTGACCAGGACGAGTAAAAAGCTTCCAAATCAGGCCTTCCGCCCACGTTCACTCGAAATTACCAAAATTCTCCTACGGACGCGTCCTAGCCCTGAAAACGACATCAGCGGCCGTTTTTTAATACAACACACGGACGAAACCCCATGCATGCACGTGGCGATGAAGGTGGTCGAGCTACCGTCCGTAACGCACGCTTAGCTCGCCTCTTCCGAGCTGTCTATTACGAACTTGCGACCTCTTTGGAGCTGGCGTGCTATATGTGCGACTCAGCGGCCGCGTACCCTCAATCAAACATTTGTTCCGCAAGAATCCGATGGGTGTGATCATCCCAGCACTAATGCACCGGATCCCATCAGAACTCCGCAGTTAAGCGTGCTTGGGCGGGAGTAGCACTAGGATTGGTGACGTCCGGGGAAGTCCTCGTGTTGCACCCCTTTTTCATTGCCTTTTTCTTTCTTAAAACCACTGATTTTTCTCGTTTCATTTGCTGCGGCCGTCGGATGAGAACTGACCAGGACGAGGAAAAAGCATCCAAATCAGGCCTTCCGCCCTTGTTCACTCGAAATTGCCGAAATTCCCATGCGGACGCCTCCTGGCCCTGAAAACCACATCAGAGGCCCCTTTTTACTGCAACACACGGACGAAACCCAATGCTCGCGCGGGGCGATGAAGGCGGTTGAGCTACCGTTCGTAACGCACTCTTAGCTCGCCGCTTCCGAGCTGTCAGTTACGAACTTGCGACCTCTTTAGATTTGGCGGGATCTATGAGCGACTCGGCAGCGGCGTACACTCTATAAAAGATTTGTTCTGCCAGAATCCAATGGGTGCAATCATGCCAGCACTGATGCATCGGATCCCATCAGAACTCTACAGTTAAGCGTGCTTGAGCGAGAGTAGTACTAGGATGGGTGACCTCCTGGGAAGTCCTCGTGGTGCACCCCTTTTTCGATGTTTTTTTCTTTCTTAAAAGCACCGATCTTTCTCGTTTCATTTGCTGCGGCCGTCGGATGAGAACTGACCGGGATGAGCAAAAAGCATCCAAATCAGGCCTTCCACCCATGTTCACTCGAAATTACCGAAATTCCCCTACGGACGCCTCCTAGCCCTGAAAACCACATCAGAGGCCCCTTTTTTACTACAACACACGGACGAAACCCCATGACTACACAAGGCGATGAAGGTGGTCGAGCTATCGCCCGTAACGCACGCTTAGCCCGCCGCTTCCGAGCTGTCAGTTACAAACTTATGACCTCTTCAGATTTACCGCGCTGTATGTGCGACTCGGCAGCCGCATACACTCTATAACAGATTTGGTCCGCAAGAATCCAATAGGTGCGATCATGCCAGCACTAATGCACCGGATCCCATCAGAACTCCGCAGTTAAGCGCGCTTGGGCGAGAGTAGTACTACGACGAGTGACCTCCTGGGAAGTCCTCGCGTTGCACCCCTTTTTCGGTTTTTTTCTCTTTTAAAAGCGCGGATCCTTCTCGTTTCATTTGCTGTGGCCGTCGGATGAGAACTGATCAGGATGAGGAAAAACATCCAAGTCAGGCCTTCCACCCCAGTTCACTCGAGATTGCCGAAATTCCCCCACGGACGCCTCCTGGCCCTAAAAACAACATCAGAGGCCCTTTTTTACTGCAACACGCGGACAAAACCCCATGCTTGCACGGGGTGATGAAGGTGGTCGACCTACCGTCCGTAATGCACGCTTAGCTCGCCGCTTTCGAGCTGTTAGTTACGAACTTGCGATCTCTTTGGATATGGCGTGCTGTATGCACAACTCAATGGCCGCGTACCCCCCATGAAACATTTGTTCCGCAAGAATTCGACGGGTGCGATCATCCCAGCACTAATGCACCGGATCCCATCAGAACTCATCAGTTAAGCGCGCTTGGGCGAGAGTAGCACTAGGATTGGTGACCTCCTGGGAAGTCCTCGTGTTGCACTCCTTTTTCGTTGTCATTTTCTTTCGTAAAACCGACGATTTTTCTCGTTTCATTTGCTGTGGCCGTCGGATGAGAACTGACCAGGACGAGGAAAAAGCGTCCAAATCAGGCCTTCCGCCCTTGTTCACTCTAAATTGCCGAAATTCCCCTACGGACACCTCCTGGCCCAGAAAACCACATCAGCGGCCCCTTTTTACTGCAACACACGGACAAAACCCAATGCTCGCACAGGGGGATGTAGGCGGTCGAGCTACCGTCCATAATGCACTCCTAGCTCGCCGCTTCCGAGATGTCAGTTCCAAACTTGCGGCCTCCTTAGATTTGGCGCGCTGTATGTGTGACTCGGCAGCCGCGTACACTCTATAAAAGATTTGTTCCGCAAGAATCCAATGGGTGCGATCATACCAGCGCTAATGCACCGTATCCCATCAGAACTCCTCAGTTAAGCGTGCTAGGGCGAGAGTAGTACTAGGATGGATGACCTCCTGGGAAGTCCTCGTGTCGGCCCCCCTTTTTCGTTGTTCTTTTCTTTCTTAAAACCACTGATTTTTCTCGTTTCCTTTGCTGTGGCCGTCGGATGAGAATTGACCAGGAAGAGGAAGAAGCATCCAAATCAGGCCTTCCGCCCTTGTCCACTCGAAATTGCCGAAATTCCCCGACGGACGCCTCCTGGCCCTGAAAACCACATCAGAGGCCCCTTGTTACTGCAACACACAGACGAAACCCCATGCTCGCACGGGGCGATGAAGGCGGTCGAGCTACCGTCCGTAACGCACTCTTAGCTCGCCGCTTCCGAGACGTTAGTTACGAACTTGCGAATTTTTTAGATTTAGCGCGATGTATGAGCGACTCGGCAGCCGCGTACACTCTATAAAAGATTTGTTCTGCCAGATTCCAGTGGGCGCGATCATACCAGCACTGATGCACGGGATCCCATCAGAACTCCGCAGTTAAACGTGCTTGGGCGAGAGTGGCACTAGGATTGGTGACCTTCTGGGAAGTCCTCGTGTTGCACCCCTTTTTCGTTGTCTTTTTCTTTCTCAAAACCGCCGATTTTTCTCGTTTCGTTTGCTGTGGCCGTCGGATGAGAACTGACTAGGACGTGGAAAAAGCATCCAAATCAGGTCATCCGTCCATGTTCACTCGAAATTACTTAAATTCTCCTACGGACGCCTTGTGGCCCTGAAAACCACATTAGAGGCCCCTTTTTACTGCAACACACGGACGAAACCCTATGAAACATTTGTTCCGCCAGAATCCGATGAGTGCGATCATACCAGCACTCATGCACGGGATCCCATCAGAACTCTACAGTTAAGCGTGCTTGGGCGGGAGTAGTACTAGAATGGGGGACCTCCTGGGAAGTCCTCGTATTACACCCCTTTTTCGTTGTTTTTTTCCTCTTAAAAACACTGATCCTTCTCGTTTCATTTGCTGTGGCTGTCGGATGAGAACTGACCAGGAGGAGGAAAAAGCATTAAAATCAGGCCTTCCGCCCGTGTTCACTCGAAATTACCGAAATTCCTCTACGGACGCCTCCTGCCCTGAAAACCACATCAGAGGCCCCTTTTTTACTACAATACACAGACAAAACCCCATGCTTGCACGGGGCGATGAAGGTGGTCGCGCTACCGTCCGTAACGCACGCTTAGCTCGCCGCTTCCGAGCAACACACGGATGAAACCCAATGCTCGCACGGGGCGATGAAGGCAGTCGAGCTACCATCCGTCACGCACGCTTAGCTCGTCTCTTCCGAGCTGTCAGCTACGAACTTGCGACCTCTTTGGAGCTGGCGTGCTGTATGTGTGACTGAGCGACAGCGTACCCTCAATGAGATATTTATGCCGCACGAATCCAATTGGTGCGATCATACCAGCACTAATGCGGCGGATCCCATTAGAAATCCATAGTTCAGCGAGCTTGGGCGAGAGTAGTACTAGGATGGGTGACCTCCTGGGGAGTCCTCTTGTTGCACCCCTTTTCCGTTGTTTTTTTCTTTCTTAAAACCACCGATCTTTCGCGTTTCACTTGTTGTGGCCGTCGGATGAGAGCTGACCAGGGCGAGGAAAAAACGTCCAAATCAAGCCTTCTGCCCTTGTTCGCGCGAAATTACCGAAATTCCCATACGGACGCTTCCTGGCCCTGAAAACCACATCAGAGGCCCCTTTTTACTGCGACACACGGACAAAACCCAATCCTCGCACGGGCGATGAAGGCCGTCGAGCTACCGTCCATAACGCACTCTTAGCTCGCCGCTTCCGAGCTGTCAGTTACGAACTAGCGATCTCTTTGGAGCTGGCGTGCTGCATTCACAACTCAACGGCCGCGTACCCTCAATGAAACATTTGTTCCGCTAGAATCCAATGAGTGCGATCATCCCAGCATTAATGCACCGGATCCCATCAGAAATGCGCAGTTATGCGTGCTTGGGCGAGAGCAGTACTAGGATGGGTGACCTCCTGGGAAGTCCTCGTGCTGCGCCCCTCTTTTGTTGTTTTTTTCTTTCTTAGAAGCGCCGATCTTTCTCGTTTCATTTACTGTGGCCGGCGGATAAGAACTGACCAGGACGTGGAAAAAGCATCCAAATCAGGCCATCCGCCCATGTTCACTCGAAATTACCGAAATTCCCCTACGGACGACCCGTGGCCCTGAAAACCACATCAGAGGCCCCTTTTACTGCAACTCACGGACAAAACCCCATGCATGCACGGGGCGATGAAGGTGGTCGAGCTACCGTCCGTAGCGCGCGCTTAGCTCGCCTTTTCCGAATTGTCAGTTACGAACTTGCGACCTCTTTGGAGCTGGCGTGCTGTATGCGCAACTCAGCGGCCGCGTACCCTCAATGAAACATTTGTTCCGCAAGAATCCGATGGGTGCGATCGTACCAGCACTAATGCACCGGATCCCATCAGAACTCCGCAGTTAAGCGTGCTTGGGCGAGAGTAGTACTAGGACGGGTACACTTTATTAAAGATTTGTTCCGCTAGATTCCAAGGGGTGCGATCATACCAGCACTGATGCACCGGATCCCATCAGAACTCTGCAGTTAAGCGTGCTTGGGCGATAGTAGTACTAGGACGGGTGACCTCCTGGGAAGTCCTCGTGCTGCGCCCTTTTTTTATTGTTTTTTTCTTTCTTAGAAGCGCCGATCTTTCTCGTTTCATTTGCTGTGGCCGGCGGATAAGAACTGACCAGGACGTGGAAAAAGCATCCAAATCAGGCCATTCGCCCATGGTCACTCGAAATTACCGAAACTCCCCAACGGACGCCTCCTGCCACTGAAAACCACATTAGAGGCCCCTTTTTACTGCAACACGCGGATGAAACTCAATGCTCGCATGGGGCGATGAAGGCGGTCGAGCTACCGTCCATAACGCACTCTTAGCTCGCTGCTTCTGAGCTGTCATTTACGAACTTGCGAACTCTTTAGATTTGGCGCGATGTATGCGCGACTCGGCAGCCGCGTACACTCTAAAAAAGATTTGTTCCGCCAGATTCTAATGGGTGCGATCGTACCAGCACTGATGCACCGGATCCCATCAGAACTCCGCAGTTAAGCGTGCTTGGGCGGGAGTAGTACTAGGATGGATGACCTACTGGAAATTCCTCGTGTTGCGTCCCTTTTTTGTTGCATTTTTCTTTCTTAAAAGCACCGGTCATTCTCGTTTCGTTTGCTGTGCCCGTCGGATGAGACCTGACCAGGACGAGGAAAAAGCATCCAAATCAGGCCATCCGCCCATGTTCACTAGAAATTACCGAAATTCCCCTACGGCCCCTCGTGGCCCTCAAAACCACATCAGAGGCCCCTTTTTACTGTAACACACGGACGAGACCCCATGCATGCACGAGGCGATGAAGGTGGTCGAGCTACCGACTGTAACGCACGCTTAGCTCGCCTCTTTCGAGGTGTCAGTTACGAACTTGCGAACTCTTTTGATTTGGCGCGATGTATGAGCGACTCGGCAGCCGCGTAAACTCTACAAAAGATTTGTTCCGCCATATTCTAATAGGTGCGATCATACCCGCACTGATGCACCGGATCCCATCAGAACTCCGAAGTTAAGCGTGCTTGTGCGGGAGTAGTACTAGGATGGATGACCTCCTGAAAAGTCCTCGTGTTGCATCCCTTTTTTGTTGTTTTTTTCTTTCTTAAAAGCACCGGTCTTTCTCGTTTCATTTGCTGTGGGCGTCGGATGAGTCCTGACCAGGACGAGGAAAAAGCATCCAAATCCGGCCTTCCGCCCATGTTCACTCGAAATTACCGAAATTCCCCAACGGACGCGTCCTAGCCCTGAAAGCCACATCAGAGGTCGTTTTTAATACAACACACGGACGAAACCCCATATATGCACGGGGCGATGAAGGTGGTCGAGCTACCGTCTGTCACGCACGCTTGGCTCGCCTCTTCCGAGTTGTCAGTTACGAACTTGCGACCTCTTTGGAGCTGGCGTGCTGTATGCGCAACTCAGCGGCTGCGTACCCTCAATGAAACATTTGTTCCGCAAGAATCCGATGGGTGCGATCATACCAACACTTATGCATCGGATCCCATCAGAACTCCGCAGTTAAGCGTGCTTGGGCGAGAGTAGTACTAGGACGGGTACACTTTATTAAAGATTTGTTCCGCTAGATTCCAATGGGTGCGATCATACCAGCACTGATGCACCGGATCCCATCAGAACTCTGCAGTTAAGCGTGCTTGGGCGATAGTAGTACTAGGACGGGTGACCTCCTGGGAAGTCCTCGTACTGCGCCCCTTTTTTATTGTTTTTTTCTTTCTTAGAGGCGCTGATCTTTCTAGTTTCATTTGCTGTGGCCGGCGGATAAGAACTGACCAGGTCGTGGAAAAAGCATCCAAATCAGGCCATCCGCCCATGTTCACTCGAAATTACCGAAACTCCCCTACGGACGCCTCCTAGCACTGAAAACCACATTAGAGGCCCCTTTTTACGGCAACACACGGACGAAACTCAATGCTCGCACGGGGCGATGAAGGCGGTCGAGCTATCGTCCGTAACGCACTCTTAGCTCGCCGCTTCCGAGCTGTCATTTACGAACTTGCGAACTCTTTAGATTTGGCGCGATGTATGCGCGACTCGGCAGCCGCGTACACTCTATAAAAGATTTGTTCCGCCATATTCTAAGGGGTACGATCATACCAGCACTGATGCACCGGATCCCATCAGAACTCCGCAGTTATGCGTGCGTGGGCGAGGGTAGTACTCGGACGGGTGACCTCCTGGGAAGTCCTCGTGTTGCACCCATTTTTCGTTGTTTTTTTCTTTCTTAGAAGCGCCGATCTTTCTCGTTTCATTTGCTGTGGCCGGCGGATAAGAACCGACCAGGACGTGGAAAAAGCACCCAAATCAGCGCATCCGTCCATCTTCACTCGAAATTACCGAAATTCCCCTACGTCCCCTCGTGGCCCTGAAAACCACATCAGAGGCCCCTTTTTACGGCAACACACGGACGAGACCCCATGCGTGCACGGGGCGATGAAGGTGGTCGAGCTACCGTCCGTAACGCACGCTTAGCTCGCCTCTTCCGAGTTGTCAGTTATGAACTTGCGACCTCTTTGGAGTTGGCGTGCTGTATGCGCAACTCAGCGGCCGCGTACCCTCAATGAAACATTTGTTCCGCAAGAATCCGATAGGTGCGATCATACCAGCACTAATGCGCCGGATCCCATCAGAACTCCGCAGTTATGCTTGCTTGGGCGAGAGTAGTACTAGGATGGGTGACCTCCGGGGAAGTCCTCGTGTTGCACCCCTTTTTCGTTGTTTTTTCTTTCTCAAAACCACCGATCTTTCTCGTTTCATTTGCTGCGTCCGTCGGATGAGGACTGACCAGGACGAGGAAAAAGCATCCAAATGAGGCCTTCCGCCCTTGTTCACTCGAAATTACCGAAATTCCCCAACGGACGCCTCCTGGCCCTGAAAACCACATGAGAGGCCCCTTTTTGCTGCAACACACGGACGAAACCCAATGCTCGCACGGGGCGATGAAGGCGGTCGAGCTCCCGTCTGTAGCGCACACTTAGCTCGCCGCTTCCGAGCTGTCAGTTATGAACTTGCGAACTCTTTAGATTTGGCGCGATGTCTGGGCGACTCGGCAGCCGCGTACACTCTATTAAAGATTTGTTCCGCCAGATTCCAACGGGTGCGATCATACCGGCACTGATGTACCGGATCCCATCAGAACTCCGCGGTTAAGCGTGCTTGGGCGAGAGTAGTACTAGGATGGGTGACCTCCAGGGAAGTCCTCGTGTTGCACCCTTTTTTCGTTGTTTTTTTCTTTCTTAAAACCAACGATCTTTCTCGTTTCATTTGCTGTGGCCGTCGGATGAGAGCTGACCAGGACGAGGAAAAAAGGTCCAAATGAGGCCTTCCACCCTTGTTCGCCCAAAATTACCGAAATTCCCATACGGACGCTTCCTGGCCCTGAAAACCACATCCGAGGCCCCTTTTTACTGCAACACACGGACGAAACCCAATGCTCGCACGGGGCGATGAAGGCGGTCGGGCTACCGTCCGTAACGCACTCTTAGCTCGCCGCTTCCAAGCTGTCGGTTACGAACTTGCGAACTCCTTAGATTTGGCGCGATGTTTGGGCGACTCGACAGCCGCGTACACTCTATTAAAGATTTGTTCCGCCAGATTCCAATAGGTGCGATCATACCAGCACTGATGCACTGGATCCCATCAGAACTTCGCAGTTAAGCGTGCTTGGGCGAGAGTAGTACTAGGATGGGTGACCTCCTTGGAAGTCCTCGTGTTGCGCCCCTTTTTTGTTGTTTTTTTCTTTCTTAGAAGCGCCGATCTTTCTCGTTTCATTTGCTGTGGCCAGCGGATAAGAACTGACCAGGACGTGGAAAAAGCATCCAAATCAGGCCATCCGCCCATGTTCACTCGAAATTACCGAAATTCCCCTACGGACGCCCTGTGGCCCTGAATACCACATCAGAGGCCCCTTTCACTGCAACTCACGGACGAAACCCCATGCATGCACGGGGCGATGAAGGTGGTCGAGCTACCGTCCGTAGCGCGCTTAGCTCGCCTCTTCCGAATTGTCAGTTACGAACTTGCGACCTCTTTGGAGCTGGCGTGCTGTATGCACAACTCAGCGGCCGCGTACCCTCAATGAAACATTTGTTCCGCAAGAATCCGATGGGGGCGATCATACCAGCACTTGTGCACCGGATCCCATCAGAACTCCGCAGTTAAGCGTGCTTGGGCGAGAGTAGTAATAGGATGGGTGACCTCCTGGGAAGTCCTCGCGTTGCACACATTTTTCGTTGTTTTTTTCTTTCTTAAAACCACCGATCTTTCTCGTTTCATTTGCTGTGGCCGTCGGATTAGAGCTGACCAGGACGAGGAAAATAGTCCAAATCAGGTCTTCCACCCTTGTTCGCTCGAAATTACCGAAATTCCCATACGGATGCTTCCCGGCCCTGAAAACCACATCAGAGGCCCCTTTTTACTGCAACACACGGACGAAACCCAATGCTCGCACGGGGCGATGAAGGCGGTCGGGCTACCGTCCGTAACGCACTCTTTGCTCGCCGCTTCCGAGCTGTCAGTTACGAACTTACGAACTCCTTAGATTTGGCGCGATGTTTGGGCGACTCGGCAGCCGCATACACTCTGCTAAAAATTTGTTCCGCCAGATTCCAATAGGTGCGATCATACCAGCACTGATGCACCGGATCCCATCAGAACTCCGCAGTTAAGCGTGCTTGGGCGATAGTAGTACTAGGATGGGCGGCCTCCTTGGAAGTCCTCGTGTTGCGCCCCCTTTTTTGTTGTTTTTTTCTTTCTTAGAAGCGCCGATCTTTCTCGTTTCATTTGCTGTAGCCGGCGGATAAGAACTGACCAGGACGTGGAAAAAGCATCCAAATGAGGCCATCCGCCCATGTTCACTCGAAATTACCGAAACTCCCCTACGGACGCCTCCTGGCACTGAAAACCACATTAGAGGCCCCTTTTTACTGCAGCACACGGACGAAACTCAATGCTCGCACGGGCGATAAAGGCGGTCGAGCTACCGTCCGTAAGGCACTCTTAGCTCGCCCCTTCCGAGCTGTCAGTTACGAACTTGCGAACTCTTTAGATTTGGCGCGATGTATGCGCGACTCGGCAGCTGCGTACACTCTATAAAAGATTTGTTCCGCCAGATTCTAATGGGTGCGATCATACCAGCAACGATGCACCAGATCCCATCAGAACTCTGCAGTTAAGCGTGCTTGGGCGAGAGTAGTACTAAGACGGGTGACCTCCTGGGAAGTCCTCGTGTTGCACCCATTTTTCGTTGCTTTTTTCTTTCCTAGAAACGCCGATCTTTCTCGTTTCATTTGCTGTGGCCGGCGGATAAGAACGAACCAGGACGTGGAAAAAGCATCCAAATCAGGCCATCCGCCCATGTTCACTCGAAATTACCGAAATTCCCCTACTGCCCCTCGTGGCCCTGAAAACCACATCAGAGGCCCCTTTTTATTGCAACACGCGGACGAAACCCCACGCATGCACGGGGCGATGAAGGTGGTCATGCTACCGTCCGTAGCGCACGCTTAGCTCGCCTCTTCCGAGTTGTCAGTTACGAACTTGTGAACTCTTTAGATTTGGCGCGATGTATGAGCGACTCGGCAGCCGCATACACTCTATAAAAGATTTGTTCCGCCAGATTCTAATGGGTTCGATCATACCAGCACTGATGCACCGGATCCCATCAGAACTCCGCAGTTAAGTGTGCTTGGGCGGGAGTAGTACTAGGATGGATGACCTCCTGGAAAGTCCTCGTGTTGCATCCCTTTTCTGTTGTATTTTTCTTTCTTAAAAGCACCGGTCTTTCTCGTTTCATTTGCAGTGGCCGTCGGATGAGACCTGACCAGGGCGAGGAAAAAGCATCCAAATCAGGCCCTCCGTCCATGTTTACTCGAAATTACCGAAATTCCCCTACGGAGACGTCCTAGCCCTGAAAGCCACATCAGAGGTTTTTTTTTAATACAACACACGGACGAAACCCCATGCATGCGCGAGGCGATGAAGGTGGTCGAGCTACCGTCCGTCACGCACGCTTGGCTCGCCTCTTCCGAGCTGTCAGTTACGAACTTGCGACCTCTTTGGAGCTGGCGTGCTGTATGCGCGACTCAGCGACAGCGTACCCTCAATGAGACATTTATGCCACAAGAATCCAATTGGTGCGATCATCCCAGCACTAATGCGGCAGATCCCATCAGAACTCCGCGGTTAAGAGTGCTCGGGCGAGAGTAGTACTTGGATGGGTGACCTCCTGGGAAGTCCTTGTGTTGCACTCCTTTCCGTTGTTTTTTTCCTTCTTAAAAGCACCGGTCTTTCTCGTTTCATTTGCTGTGGCCGTCGGATGAGAGCTGACCAGGACGAGGAAAAAACGTCCAAATCAGGCCTTCCGCCCTTGTTCACTCGAAATTACCGAAATTCCTCTACGGGCGCCTCCTGACCTTGAAAACCACATTAGAGGCCCCTTTGTACTGCAACACACGGACGAAACCCAATGCTCGCATGGGTCTATGAAGGCGGTCGAGCTACCGTCCGTAACGCACTCTTAGCTCGCCGCTTCCGAGCTGTTAGTTACGAACTTGGGATCTCTTTGGAGCTGGCGTGCTGTATGCACAACTCAGCGGCCGCGTACCCTCAATGACACATTTGTTTCGCAAGAATCCGATGGGTTCGATCATACCAGCACTAATGCATCGGATCCCATCAGAACTCCGCAGTTAAGCGCGCTTGCGCGGGAGTAGTACTAGGATGGGTGACCTCCTGGAAGTCCTCGTGTTGCACCCCTTTTTCGTTGTTTTTTTCGTTCTTAAAAGCACCGGTCTTTCTCATTTCATTTGCTGCGGCCGTCGGATGAGGACTGACCAAGACGAGGAAAAAGCTTCCAAATCAGGCCTTCCGCCCTTGTACACTCGAAATTACCGAAATTCCTCTACGGACGCCTCCTGGCACTAAAAACCACATTAGAGGCCCCTTTTTACTGCAGCACACGGATGAAGCCCAATGCTCGCACGGGGCGATGACGGCGGTCGAGCTACCGTCCGTAACGCACTCTTAGCTCGCCGCTTCCGAGCTGTCAGTTACGAACTTGCGAACTCTTTAGATTTGGCGCGATGTCTGGGCGACTCGGCAGCCGCGTACACTCTATTAAAGATTTGTTCCGCCAGATTCCAACGGGTGCGATCATACCGGCACTGATGTACCGGATCCCATCAGAACTCCGCGGTTAAGCGTGCTTGGGCGAGAGTAGTACTAGGATGGGTGACCTCCAGGGAAGTCCTCGTGTTGCACCCTTTTTTCGTTGTTTTTTTCTTTCTTAAAACCACCGATCTTTCTCGTTTCATTTGCTGTGGCCGTCGGATGAGAGCTGACCAAGACGAGGAAAAAACGTCCAAATCAGGCCTTCCACCCTTGTTCGCTCGAAATTACCGAAATTCCCATGCGGACGCTTCCTGGCCCTGAAAACCACATCAGAGGCCCCTTTTTACTGCAACACACGGACGAAACCCAATGCTCTCACGGGGCGATGAAGGCGGTCGGACTACCGTCCGTAACGCACTCTTAGCTCGCCGCTTCCGAGCTGTGAGTTACGAACTTGCGAACTCATTAGATTTGGCGCGATGTTTGGGCGACTCGACAGCCGCGTACACTCTATTAAAGATTTGTTCCGCCAGATTCCAAGAGGTGCGATCATACCAGCACTGATGCACCGGATCCCATCAGAACTCCGCAGTTAAGCGTGCTTGGGCGAGAGTAGTACTAGGATGGGTGACCTCCTTGGAAGTCCTCGTGTTGCGCCCCCTTTTTTGTTGTTTTTTCCTTTCTTAGAAGCGCCGATCTTTCTCGTTTCCTTTGCTGTGGCCGGCGGATAAGAACTGACCAGGACGTGGAAAAAGCATCCAAATCAGGCCATCCACCCATGTTCACTCGAAATTATCGAAACTCCCCTACGGACGCCTCCTGGCACTGAAAACCACATTAGAGGCCCCATTTTACTGCAACACACGGACGAAACTCAATGCTCGCACGGGCTATAAAGGCGGTCGAGCTACCGCCCGTAATGCACTCTTAGCTCGCCGCTTCCGAGCTGTCAGTTACGAACTTGCGAACTCTTTAGATTTGGCGCGATGTATGCGCGACGCGGCAGCTACGTACACTCTACAAAAGATTTGTTCTGCCAGATTCTAATGGGTGCGATCATACCAGCACCGATGCACCGGATCCCATTAGAACTCCGCAGTTAAGCATGCTTGGGCGAGAGTAGTACTAGGACGGGTGACCTCCTGGGAAGTCCTCGTGTTGCACCCATTTTTCGTTGTTTTTTTCTTTCTAAGAAACGCCAATCTTTCTCGTTTCATTTGCTGTGGTCGGCGGATAAGAACTGACCAGGACGTGGAAAAAGCATCCAAATCAGGCCATCCGCCCATGTTCACTCGAAATTACCGAAATTTCCCTACTGCCCCTCGTGGCTCTGAAAACCACATCAGAGGCCCCTTTTTACTGCAACACACGGACGAAACCCCACGCATGCACGGGGCGATGAAGGTGGTCAAGCTACCGTCCGTAACGCACGCTTAGCTCGCCTCTTCCGAGTTGTCAGTTACGAACTTGCGAACTCTTTAGATTTGGCGCGATGTATGAGCGACTCAGCAGCCGCGTACACTCTATAAAAGATTTGTTCTGTCAGATTCTAATGGGTGCGATCATACCAGCACTGATGCACCGGATCCCATCAGAAATCCGCAGTTAAGCGTGCTTGGGCGGGAGTAGTACTAGGATGGATGACCTCCTGGAAAGTTCTCGTGTTGCATCCCTTGTTTGTTGTATTTTTCTTTCTTAAAAGCACCGGTCTTTCTCGTTTCATTTGCTGTGGCCGTCGGATGAGACCTGACCAGGACGAGGAAAAAGCATCCAAATCAGGCCTTCCGCCCATGTTCACTAGAAATTACCGAAATTCCCCTACGGACACGTCCTAGCCCTGAAAGCCACATCAGAGGTCGTTTTTTAATACAACACACGGACGAAACCCCATGCATGCGCGGGGCGATGAAGGTGGTCGAGCTACCGTCCGTCACGCACGCCTTGCTCGCCTCTTCCGAGTTGTCAGTTAAGAACTTGCGACCTCTTTGTAGCTGGCGTGCTGTATGCGCGACTTAGCGACAGCGTACCCTCAATGAGACGTTTATGCCACAAGAATCCAATGGGCGCGATCATCCCAGCACTAATGCGGCGGATCCCATCAGAACTCCGCAGTTAACCGTGCTCGGGCGAGAGTAGTACTTGGATGGGTGACCTCCTGGGAAGTCCTCGTGTTGCACCCCTTTTTCGTTTTTTTTTCTTTCTTAAAAGCACCGGCCTTTCTCGTTTCATTTGCTGTGGCCGTCAGATGAGAGCTGACCAGGACGAGGAAAAAATGTCCAAATCAGGCCTTCCGCCCTTGTTCACTCGAAATTACCGAAATTCCTCTACGGACGCATCCTGAACTTGAAAACCACATCAGAGGCCCCTTTTTACTGCAACACACGGACGAAACCCAATGCTCGCACGGGGCGATGAAGGCGGGTCGAGCTACCGTCCGTAACGCACTCTTAGCTCGCCGCTTCCGAGATGTCAGTTACGAACTTGCGA